>PVKN010003274.1:0-38069 GCA_004027915.1 Capromys pilorides | reverse complement strand
TGATTGAAAATACCAATCCCAAGTTAAGACTAAGATGTTTGATACCCAGAAAAGCAGTGATGTTGTGCTCAAGTACCTATTTTAGAGAGTAATAGTATCACTAAGCTTTTCTTCTGGCAGGTTAAGAATATAAGTTTACAAACCAAAAATTAGAGCAAAAGAAGGACTACAAGGATAGCCAATATTTTGGCTCTAGCCCTTCAAGGTCAGTGAGGACTCAGGACATAAGAGAACCTGTGCTATAACAGCCTATAATTCAGTGGTTTCCCAAATTTTCTGTTCAAGGAGATTATGAGGCTACAGAGGAAAGGGACTGAACATACATAGTGTCCCAAAGGAGCGTCACTTAGAGAGAAAACATTCTCTCAGGCTTTCACAGAGAGCAAACTGGTCAAGCAATGGCCATGACCCATCCAGATGGCTGACACTGACAACAGTTCTACAAAGCACTGTGCCTGATTCCAAAGTAAATCCTGAGGGGATTTGACTGACCTTGAGAGATACAAAAGTTACATGTTTTGCTATACAGGTCATACTTACACTTGTCCTTAACCACCCAACAGAAAAGTTTACACAAGGCATAAAACGGAAAGCTAGTTTAGAATGCTGGGCTGTAAAATGCTTAAATCAACAGCTTCTAACATTGCCAGTTTTACCAATAACCCACTGCCATTGTTGAACATTGGATTATGTAAACAACTACTTTCTCTTAGTTCAATAAGAAGTAATTGGGTTGTACCAATAATTATTTGAAAAATTATAACACCTACACCTTGGGCTTTGTATAACTAATAGAAGGACAACAATATGCAGTGTATCAAATATTGAAATGTACTACTAATGTGTTTTGAAACTGTCACATTGTTATACATTGTTAATTTTTATTAAACATAATAAACACACCTTGGTAAAAGCTGGCTGCTACCTTTGTGACCCATACCCACAATCTTTAGACTCTGGGTGACCAAGACAATTTAGAGACTTATTGTGACCCTGTCTCAAAACATAAATAAAAATAATTGAGAAGTGTTTTGTGCATGTACTAGTTCCCCACAGCAAATATAATTTTTATGCAATGTAAACATATATTAATAATAAAAAAGAAAACTAAAAAAGTAAATAAAAATAAAGGACTGGTCTTATAGCACAGTGTGAAGGCCTTGAGTTCAATTCCCAGTACTGCAAAGAGAAAGAAAAAAATGACAAAAGGGAGGAAGGGACAGAAGAAGGGAGGTATGATGGAGGAAAAAAGGGAGGGTGGAGAAAAGCTAATAATTAGGCATGCCTTGCTACTCTCATCCGGTCATCCTCTAACTCAAAGGCAGATCAAAGAGGCCATGTGAATCCAGGGAGAACAAACCTGGTGTCCCTGTCCCTGTTTGTAGACAGCCCCTCCTGAAGTGATTCACATGCCCATGTGCAGAGCCCAGTGGGGATCTGACCCAAGGTCTCTGGTGAAGAAATACATGGATGGGAAGTGAAACAGAGAGGCCAAGCTTAGCCCTGCTATGAGTCACCAGGGCCTCTTCCCACCCAGCCTCTGCTTCCTTGTAGTGATTCCATCGACTCTACCACACTTACACTGCCTGATAAATCATGTTCCTTCTTTATATGCATTCAGAGTTTACTCCTCGAGTGTTGCTGGGCACCTCCTTCCTGCCAGGTGGCTGGTCAGCTCCCTGCTGCTCTGGGCAGAATCTTAAAAAGCTCTCATATGGCCCAGGGAAAATTTTATTTTCATTTCACTTAATATGTTATAAACATTTTCATGTGCTGTTATCCAGATAGGTTTATTTTTAACAAATGCAAATCAGTCAAAGGAGAAATTCCTGGGAAACAGCCTTTCCTGGAACAAAGGAGAAGTGTTGCTGTGTTCTTCATCTTCCATACTATTTGACTTGGAAATTTTCCAAGAAATATCATCATTGTACTCAGCACAGGAATGAGGCTGTTTATTGGGTTGGAGAGGAGTTAGTAGCCTTCTGAGAACTTATTAGTTATAATTTATTTACATACTAGATATTGATGCACGCTCACATGTACCATGTATCATATTTTTCACCTTCTCTTCATAAAACGACAAAGGCTGCATGGAGATCCTCTGTTCTGTCTCCAAGGAAGATTCTAGGACCTCATGGTTTGCCTGAACAAAGTCCCAGTGAGTGTTAGGTGCCAGGGCAAGGCATGACTATCCAGACAGAGACATGCTCTGTGTTGGCCTAGCTACTCCGTGTGGAGATGCAAGATCTAGTTTGCCTTCACACGAAAGCAGCCTGCAGAATATCCAATATTCAACAATGCTGCAGGGGGAGTAGTGTAGACCATGCAAAGAAACTGGGAGAACTGAGCTCTTTCCAGTTTGATTTCCTGTCTGATGAAAATATATAGGAGGAGTTGGTAAGTACTGTGGAAACTCTTCTTCCTCTATCATTCTCTCTCTCTCTCTGTCTTTCTATCTCTCTCTTTCTCTTCCTCTCTTGTGTGTGTGTGCTACAATGAGCTATATCTCTAGCCCCTTTAAGACAGGATCTCACTAAGTTGCTAGTTGTCCTCCCTGGACTGGAACTTGGAATGATCTGACCTTGACTTCCCAGGATGCTGGGATTACAAACATGTGTCATCATGCCTGTGTGAAGATAAGTCAAAATGTCTTAAATCAGGTCCTGAATTCATATAGAATGCAGAGGCTGGGGTCAGGAAGACACATCTACCTGCAGGCTGGAATTTCCTACGAACATACAGGCCCCATGGGGAGTCTTAGTTACCTTTAATAAGCATGGCAAGAAGTAGAAAAACTGAATCTTAACAGAAGTGTGGATTCTGTGATAAGGTGATATGAATGTATAGGTAGCAAAAGATAATAATGAATATCAGGGGCTTTTCCTCACCTTGTTTTCTTTTTGACAGAGGGCTTTTCCTGTGATAAAGACTGTCCACAGTAAACTGTCCTCTTGTTATTTGCTTAGGTGCTCTGAACCTTTGGCCAACTTTCTCTTTCCATAGCTCTGGAACAGGCTTTGACCTTGCCTTTCAGAATACAGAGATCTAGCCCTTAATATCTTCTGGGGTACCCAGGTCACTACCACAGGACCCCACTTCTAGTCCTGCTTTGGACCTATCTTACAGAACAAGACCTGGCCTGGAGTGGAGGGTGACAAGTTGTCCCATACGAAAGGTATCTGCATGAACCAAGCCTCCCTGCAAATCCACAGCCTTGTCTTTGCTTTTGCACCACATATTCTCTTGGAAGCTACAGGTATATTAAAAGAGAAAAAATGACAAAATTAGAAAATGAGATTTTCCTTTATGTAAAGACTTCTTGGCAATGTAAAGTGTCTCATACATCTTTCCTTTTTACAAGGAAGGCCTAGAGGCCCTGGGCTGGGCTTCTTCTCTTGTGCTCTCCCTACTTGCTTGGTCTCTCTCAGACTCACAGTTCTCAGCACAGAGACAGCCCATGTACTGTGAAATAGAAACACAATCTACATGAACCTATTATACATGAAAGCTACAATTCCATATAAAAATCCCTTAAAGCTTATCTTTTATATTCCTTCAATGAATTAAATCAGGTTATTTGGCTTTCAAAATCTTACATAAAAATATATTTCAAAAGAAAAATGACTAATAGTTTCCTCATGTGGCAAAAACAGGTTAAGTAACTACAATTAGAAAAGCAAATATTCAATAAGGAAGTGGAAACAAACCACTACCTTGCATGGTACAAATTCACACTGTTTAACTCCATGAACACTTTTCTAGTTGTCTGACTGTGTCTTTTCCTGCTTGGCTCTATGACTGATCTTGGACACCTGAGCACCTGTCCTAACTCTCTGTACCTCTCCTGGCCCCTCAGCACCACATCAACCCTAGCTCACCTCCTCATAGCCTGGTTGCTCCCCTTCAGCTTCCTGTGGACTCCAAACATCCTTCCCATAACACACACCCAGTTTCTCACTGCTGGAAAATAACAAAGCCTCAATTATAATCTAAGAAACATTGGCCTAAAGCATTCACTCAGTTGTGTTGCTTATTTATTTTATTAGTGGCTGGTTTGGGCTTCTGTGTAGTAGATAAGAACTGTTGGGAGAAAGAGTTTCTACTTCCACCCTGATTAACCTTGAGAATTAGACTGTATTGGGAATCTATGAATGCATTACAAAATTCAACCCTCAGTTCAAAAACTCAATTTTATAGGAAATTCAAGTTTTAGTTCAAGCCCTTTTATCTCAGAACAGAGAGAGAAATCAACCACAGAGACCATGTGATTTCATTTGGGAGGAAGAAAGGGCTTGTCTTTGGGAGAGGGTGTGAGATACATCAGACCACTAACCCCTCTGCAGGGAAAGAAATCAGACCATTAATTCCCAAGATGGCCACCATCTTGTATGGCTGGAGTCCTACCACCTGGTTGTAGATGGATTTTTCACCAGGTTCCCAGGCCCTGCAGGGCTCATCGAGGCTCATTTCACCTACATCTCCCCATCCCTGTCTTCCCTCTGTCTCTGTCTCTGTCTCTGTCTCCATCTCTGTTTCTGCCTCTGTCTCTGTCTCCTCAGCCCCAGCCCTATTTCTATCTTTGTTCCTTTGGACTCCTTGACACTCATTTAGCTGTGCACTGTCACTCAGACAGCCTGGACCTGTGCCAGACAAACCACTCTGGCTTGTCTTCTGGGGTCTTGTCATCTCATCAGGCTCTGTCCTATACTGTCATGTGCCCTACATTTTCTCTAGGGCCTGGTGTGGGGATTGGAACAATCTTTCTTTCTCAAACACACACAAAGGCACTACCGTTGCTTTACCTCCATCTCTTCAGGAGCTGAAAGCCTGCTCTCACTCAACCAACCTCTCTCTGCCGAGCCCTACCTCTAGCACAGGGCTTTGAGAATCTGCTGCTGCATTCGTCCTATGGTGAGTGATGCTACATGCTCTGGGTCCCGAACTTACTTGTCAATTACAAAATATCTCCTTGCTACAGTATGGCTGCTCTACAGCCAGGCACAAATATGGACTCTTGTGACTTGTCCCAGTCAAAGCTGGGTTCACCCTGGTGCAGCTGTAGGCTCCAGCCTTCCTTCTACCCCTGCCTTCTTACTGCTGCCACCCACCACTTTCTGTCCTATGCCCACTCTTCCTACAGCCACCCCGCCCTGCTGGCCCAAACCCCTCCAGGAGCATAAAGCAGGAATCCCACTCACTGCTCCCTTCAACGGACTCCAGTCATCATGGCGCAGGAGGATCTAACTTTAATCTGCAGTGTTTCTGACAAGCTGTAACTACCTCACTCCAGAATGAATATTCTTATAGGTGGACTGTTTCTTCTGAAGAAGAGATGGTTCCTTCATGAGACAGTTCCATGCTTTTAGTTTTAAGCTCTTTGCACACTCCTTGAAAAATTTGCTCTCCTATAATACTTAATACAAAACTTAGACATTGTCACGGTGATGGATCACTTAAATTCACTTAAAATATAGGTAAACTCATTCCCTCACCCCCTCCCATGTAGCTAACCATAAACTCACTTAGAGAAAGCTAGGATCATAAAATAGAAACTAATAGTTGGGCCAACTTGGGACATAAGGCAAGCATTAGACCACACTGCCTCATGACCGATAGATGGTCAACAGTGTCTAGGCAATGTGAACATTTTGTAAAATTTCTGAAAGTGAGGTAACATGGTTACTACGGAAACCTGAAAAGTATATATAACTGAAAGCAAAGTTCAGGCAAGAACTGATAACTTTGGGGTCCTTACCCAAAGTCAGGGCATCAGGCAGTTGCAAGCTTGCACTAAAGGCTTCCATGTTCCTCTGCACTTGGTTTCCTTCATGGGGTGGGGGGGGGAGGTATCTTTGCTCCTTGTCATCTGATGCTACAAAGGTACAATGCTCACCTGCTCAAAATCTGTTGGTGGATCCTCCTGAGACTGAGAGAAAAGGAAAGCCCTAGTGAGGTCTGCAGAGTCCCTTGTGACCTAGATCTCCTCCATTTCTTTCAGCCTCTTCCTTTCAGCTCAGGCTGCTGCAGATGCTGTCGCAGCCCTGTTTCTGAGCTTCCATTTCAAGGTCTTCAGAATACTCTTCACTCTGGTTGTCTGCTTCACTTCTTTCAACTAGAGGACACAATCTCAGCAAACTGTTCCTGACCACCACTGAAGGTTGTAACCCACTGAAGGCTTATTCTTCCAAGATGTGTCTATTGTCATGCGTCGTCAGCTTGGCTGGATCAAGACATGCGTAGGCCGATAGCAACGCACACTTCAGGTACACCTGTGGGGGTGGGGTACAGATAGAATGGGCATATTGATCAATGCACTGAAGGAAGAAGACTTATCTGGACTGTGGGTGGCACTTACAATGGTATACAGTTGTAACCTGGATGGAATAAAAGGGGAAAAAGAAGGAAGTTTGTGTGCATTTTTTAAGATCTCCAAATACAGATTGAGCAGGTGTATCTTTTGCTGCTTACTGGCCTGTTGACATCAACTTCAGCTTCTTCAGGCTTGCAATGTGACTCCCAGCAGTGATCCACCAGGGATCTCTTGGCCTTCCTCTCCACTGGGGCTGTGTCCTGAATCTCTCTCATTCCATGGCCTCCAGATTCCTGACTAAGAAGCTTGAGTCCTGCAGCTCTCCAGTGTATATAGCCCCATTACAGACTCCTGCTATGCTCCCATGAGCTTATCTAATCAATATCCTTGCATAATTGATCATATATCTCTAGAAAGCCCTAAGCAACAATACACCAAATCTATTCTGCTAACTACCACTTATCATCTTCTCACATATCTCTTCCAGTATTTATTGACTATATCGCCTATCTTCCTCCTTCCCTACTTACTGTGTAGGTACCATAAGGACAGAGATTTTTATCAATTGTCTTTTTTCTCTCCCCTATTTTCAGAATCAAGAGCAATACCCCAAGAGAGCATTATACAAGAATACTGCAGAGTGACTGAGTAAGCTAGGCTAAGGCACAAAGGCTGTGGCCCCTCATTTGATTTCAGTAGAGCTTTCTCACTGAGTCTTCCAAGGGGAAGCACAGCTCTTTACATTTCTTCTTCTCAGCAGGAGTTTCCCTGCTTTATAAAGAAATCCCAAACAGAATTCTGCAAATCTTCATCTCTCTTTCTCTTTATGAGACATTTTGGCTGGACTCTGTGTCCTCTGATTCAGAAACTTCCTAGACTTTTGAATAAATCAAAACCTTCATGTATTGCTATAAAGCCCAGGTGTCTTGACTAGCAGTGTCCTCCTGAGATCACTAAGTAGAAATAAGGACCAATGACTTTCACAGAGCCCCTTCTGTGTCCTGGGTCAGCACACAGTACTATGTGGTATAGTACATGCCTTGCTCATAACCACTGGACCATTTCTTACTTCTATGCATGTGGCTCAGAGAAGACAAATAGTACTTCTTACTTTACAAACTTAAGATTCTCATACCTGGAAAAAATATTTGATAGACATTGGTGGCTCCTGTAGTTCCCAAGGGGACCTTTATCTGAAGGCACAACGTCTGTCTTGGTTTCACACTCTCAAGAATTTAGGTTTCTTCAGCAGGTGCCAAATATCTGCCATGTACTTAGTGCTAAATAAAAATTTATTAGACTCAACAAAAATCAAATCCAGGTGATACCAGAATATGATATTTTGCTGAGGAATAATCTACAC
Organism: Capromys pilorides; assembly: GCA_004027915.1. Taxonomy (NCBI): domain Eukaryota; kingdom Metazoa; phylum Chordata; class Mammalia; order Rodentia; family Capromyidae; genus Capromys; species Capromys pilorides. The sequence goes on along the minus strand of PVKN010003274.1, from coordinate 30,396 downwards.
AGGCAATGTATTAAATATTTTACTGAATCTTGGAATGATAGAAATTATGGGAAATTTAGATAAATGCTAGTCCCTGACCAGATATACAAGAAAGAGAAATTCAAAGAAGTTGTTATTGAGATGTGACACTGTGTAATTGCTGATTTTCAGCAAACAGAGGCCACAAAAATCCATGTATTTCATCAGCCCTCAAGCATCAGTTCATAGCAATACATTAAGAAGTAATATCTCCATGCAAATGATCAATATTGTTGTTAACATTGCTACAATTTGTTGTTAACATTGCTACAAATAGTCACTGGAAGAATAAGTGTATTCCAAGTGAAGACTCAAGTGGTTAAAAGGTGACTAGATTATGGGGATCTGTCGTTGATTTGCTGTTATGAGGTAGAGCCTCATTGGGGGAGGTGACCTGGAAGGGTACATCGCCCTTCCTGACTACTCCCTTCTTTCTCTTCTTTGTGGACACCAGCTCTGTTCTACTGTGCCCTAGCCATGGTGTTTCCATCCATGTTCAGCCAACCCAACTATGGACTCAAGCCTCTACAAGATGAGTTGAAATACACTTCTGCTACTTTAACTGGGAGTGTTGGATATGGTTTCTCAGAAATGAAAAATGACTGAAAGAAGTAGACTCTTGCTGACAATGTAGTTTAAAGCCTTTGGAACTAGTTGACAAAAGGAGTTTAGAAAGATTGAAAACTGTCAGACGGAGAAGGAGCCCTAGAATGCTATAAACTGAGTTTCATGTGACATTCTGGCTGAAAATCAGAAGACTGGAATGCTGGTGAAAAGGTACATAGAAAACACCAAACTCAAGAGGTTTCCCTTGAGGAGAAAGACTCCATTGGCAACTGGACTTGAAACCATGTGTTATGCTTTTGCCCAGGTAATGAGACTTTCAAGAGACTGAGGTGAAGGACAGCAGACTAATCTGGCAGAGGAAATTTCATAACAGCCTAACAGTAGGGTCACAGTGTCAGTATAGGCTCATAACCAGTTTTTAAGGCAGCCCTATATTGGGGCTATAGTACAGTAGTACAGCCTTTTAGCCAGATTTATGGTTAAAAAAAAACAAACCAAAAAAAAGAAAGCCCATTTTAAAAGTGTTCAGTTTTCAACATTTTTTCATATATTTCTTTGCCATTAGTACAAGAGCATTGATCATTTAAGACATGTAAATTAAAACAACACTGAGATTCCATCTCACCCCAGAAAGAATGACTATCATCAAGAAATCAATCAATATCAAAGGCTAGAGGAGCTGTAGGGGAAAAGGAACCCTTCTCCACTGTTGGTAGGAGTGTAGACTGGTGCAATCACTGTAAAAATAATTAGTGTGGAGATTTAAAAAAACTAGGATTAGAGGTTCCATTCAACCCAGCTATTGCCTTCTTGGATATTTTCCCAGAAGAACTGAAAACATCATACCACAGTGATATATGTGCATCCATGTTTATAACAGCACAGTTTATTATAGCTAAAGCTTGTAAATAACTCAAATTCCACCAGTGAAGGAATGAATAAAAAAAGATGCAGTGCACTGTGAGTTCAAGACCAGCCTAAACTACATAGCAAGATCCTATATCAAAAAAACTAAATAAATAAATAATTAAAGGAAAAAAGTGGATATAGAACTGTTTCCCCAAATAAATATTTCCTTAAGAAAGAAGAGTAACAAGCTCAATACATATAAAATCACATGTTTAAGCTGGCCTCAAACTCAAAAAACTTATCTTATTGCCTCAGTCTCCTAAATGTTAGAATTGTGGGCATGTACCACCATACCCAGTTCATTTCTACTTCTAAATCCCCTATATAATCACATAAAAATGTCTTATTTCCAGGGGCTGGGAAACTCAGTGGAATAAGTGCTTGCCTGGTAAGTGCAACATCCTGAGTTCAATCCCTGGTACTGCTCCCTCCCCCCCAAAAAATGTCTCATTTCCAACTGATGCTCTAGTAATCCAATCTGTGAATGTGCATGTTTTAATATATAATTGTGTTTACTTTTAATTTTTATTAATGGCTATTTTCAGTACCTAATGTTTATATTCACTGAGGGCTTAAAGGGAGGGGAAAAGAAAGGGATATAGAAAAAAACTGTGGCATTTTTAGAATGGAATGCTGCTCTGCTATAAAGATAATCATGAGGTTTACATAGGTAAATGGATGCAGCCAGAGACCATACACATTAGTGAAATACATTAGAATCACATGTGTAAACATCGTATTGTCTCCCTAGTATAAGAAACTGAGTCAATATGATGCAAAAGGCACAATAGAAACAGTGAAAGGAAAAAGGAAAAACAAACTGCTGAAAAGGAAAGACAACATGGGAAAGGAATAGAAAAGAAAGTAAGTGGAGAATGAGATATGTACAGCTTGACAAGATAGCTAAGTTAACTGTATTACTAATTTCTGTTACTCATTAGAAGCAGTTAGTGCATATATTGTATGATCAATTTACATGTCTGTACCTGGTAATCTGAGTAACTAATTTGAAGACAACAACGTGCAATATAGTAACTATTGTTAATTTTGTATTATCTTTTTTTTTTTTTACACTTACACTTGCCAGGCAGGCACTTGTGTCCCTGAGCTATGTCCCCAGCCCCAACCTTGTATTATCTTGCTTTTATTTTCTCTTTACAATAAAAAACTAGATAAAATAAAAGTAAAGTGTTCAGTTTTGCCAGAAAGAAGTCAGCCACAAAGATGGAGCAGAGAAGAACTTGGTTGCTGAAAAGAGTAGAATTAGAAAGAAGCCAAGTACTTTGGGTCACGACAGTAACAAAGATGGCACAGGGTATGTGAGGAAACAGCAAGGTCCCACCCATGGCAGACTCAAAAGTGCAAAAGTAAACGATGTTGCTTTGAGAAGAGGGCCTGAGAGAAACATGATCCAAGATAGCCACCTAGAGAACTGATTCTCTATGATTCCATTCAGAGGACTCAATTATCTGGACACTTAAAGACCTCTCAAGCCATAACACAAGGGATTCAGGCTTCTGCTTAATCTGGAAACAGACCTTGAAGTCAGCCACATGGTGTCTGTTTTATGGGCATGTAGCATACAGGTTTTTGAGGATGGGAGTGACATTTATCCAGATCTCGAAGATCTTGGACACCAGGCAGTGTCCTCCTGTGTAAAACTGAGCTAAACAAGCCCAAGGGAAAAATCACGGGGCTACAACCACTGGCAACTCCGTAAGGGATTACTCAAGTTCTTTGGAATTTCCATCACACAGAAGTTTGCACTGAGTTCTGATCATGGCGCTGCAAGATATAACATTTACCCTGATGGGTTTGTATCTTGATTTGGTCCTATTCCTGTCTATCTCTGTGTTCTACTCTTTTGGAGTAGGAAGGTTTGCCCCATGGCATTCATACTGGCAGTGTTAACTTCTTTTAGATTCTTATAGGGACTCAAGCTAAGTGTTTTCTTTAAATCTCAGAAAGTACTTTTGACTTGGACTTTTCAACAATTATGCAACTGTTAGGATTTTAGCAACTCTTAGAAATGAAGTAAATTCATTTTACATAAACAGATGCACACGATACTTTTAGGGACCAGGGGAAGAAAGTTTAGAAGTAAAATAGTCCCCAAAGCCTCATGTGTTTGGAAGGTGATTGGGTCACAAGGATTACAGATGGCTTGGTGTTAGGAGGTGGGGTCTGGCTCAAAGAGTTAGGGTGCTGTGAGTGTGACCCAGAAGGAGTTACCTCACTTCCTGGCTCCTTGCTTTTATTTCCTGTCCTCTGTGACTTGAGTAATTTTGCCTGTCATGTCCCTATGCCATGCTGCTATTGCCTCAGAGCCAGCCAACTATAGTGTAAAATCTCTACAGACGATAAGCAAAATTAACTCTTCCTCCTTTAGTTACAAGTTGAGTACTATGTCTCAGTAGGAGAAAATGGCTAATACACCAAGGGCCATGAATGAAGTATTTATTGTGTTGCCATGGAAAATTTCATAATTTGAGTAATCTAGCATTTATGTGGTTAATGTCTTTCATACTCATACCACTCAGTAACATCTGTTGTTCAAACCTGTTTTTGTCATAGCATAGCTATGCATGCCTATATGTTAGATCTCTGCCCACACTGAGACCTAGTCAGGGCCTGAAAACATTCTGAAATTCCAGAACTCCACAAAATCCTAGCTATAAATTTTAGTCTTATCCTTACAAAGAGTTGAGTGATTTCCAGGCTCTCTGAAACTAGATTGAGAGTGGTTTTAAGTAAAACCATCACACCAGTTGAAATCATATTGCTAAGACCCATTTTCCATTTGTTCAGAAACAAATGTAACCAACCTAAAAGAGATTATGTGAGCTTCCATTTAATCCCTAATGATTTCACTATAATACACACTGTTTTTCATATCAAACTAGAGACAATGCCTCTCCCAAGGGCCACTGTTTCTGCTATCACGTGACTTGGGAAGACAAGTTTCCAGAGCTACTTTCTGCTTTGGCTTTATGGACAACAATAGGGTCTGCGTTGGTCTCCACTTTCCATTCCAAATCATGGTTGCTACTGGGGAGACTACATTCAATTCTAAAAGGAATCTCTTGACTCCCATGGTTTCCATATATTAATGAATCTCCAGTGCACTGATTCATACATATGGAGTGTCCAAATATCTCCATGCTAATGACCTGGGTTCATACCAGGAAGCTCTAATGAAGCAATGTGTGTTATTTAGAAATAGAAAAATGAGTCTGTTTCTCAATAATCTTCAAAGTAGTGAGAAGAGCATCTTGGCCATGAACTCCAAAGGACCTAGTATGGAGCTTTTGTGTTTTATCATACAATTGTAAGAAAGAAACAACAGGACAAAACAATTCTAAAGTATTAGTGTAGTTAAATATTCACAAAGATCAAATCATTTCAGTTAATAAATTCTTTTTTTAAATTGGATAGATTAAGAATAAGTTTCAGAAATCTGAATTTTCAGAGACTAACTAGAAAAAGGGATAACAACTGCATCTGTGCAGTCTCCTTGGAAAGTTCAAACCACAAGAGGCGAACATTGCCAACAGAGTTAATTCAAAACATCATGAATCCTCCACAAGGTCAATATCATTTAAGTTATATTTATTTGTACCCCTCTATCTTCAAGCAGCCAGAGTCAACATAGGTAAATCCAGGCCAGAGCTATTTTGTCTGAGGGTCACAGCTGGGAAGCAAGCTCAGATGCCGCCCTAGGAGCAGCACAGCTGTCTCCCCGGGCCTGGGACCTGAATGAGGTCTTTCTGCTGTGAGGTCCCAGAAAGGCCAGCAAGTCACTAACTTCTTGGCATGCTCTCCAAAAAGGCAGACTCTCATAGCACTTCTCTCTCAGGGATGTTGAAAGGTGCTGCTCCCCAGCCAGCAAACTGTGGTGATTCATGAGCAACAGAGCCCAGGAAAACAAGCTACGTGAATGGCTAGGCCTGCGGCGGTGGGCAGTTACAGTCATGAGTCATCAATTCTCCGCCCTCTGCCCTTCTTCTCATTTTGGGTGCTTCTCATCCTGAAGAAGGATATTGTGAGGAAGATTTTCTAAACCAGAGTTGTGAAATGTCCCCATATGTTGGCTTAGGAATTTCAACTACTTGTACCTGTATTTTCAAGTTGAGTTCAACATTTTTATGAACTCTGGGAAATCTGTTTTTTTCTATATAATTTTAAATGAAATATAAAGAACTAGACATAAAAACAGTTAAGCCTAAGATGATATGACATGCCTTATTTTCTCTTTAAAAATGTATTTTGATCCAAAACCAGAAGAAAAATGTTTTAATATAAAGCTTTTTTTTCTAAGTACATGAATTAGGTTTTGTCTTAATCAATCAGACAAAACTTAGGGAATTTGTCCTGAACAATGGTTGATAAGGTTGTTATAAGAAGGAAAAGGTCCCTATAACTCTTTTTAGAGCCAGAGTCAAGACTCTTTGGGATCTGATGAGGAATAGGAACAACCTGATCTGCCCAGCTATCGTCTCCAAACTGAAGCACAAATCTAGATTTGCACTCTTAAGAGCATTAGTGTGGGCTGTTGAAGGCACCTGTGGGGTCTATCATCTCAGCCTCCCTCTCATCTAATATTCTTATCCTTGAGGGTGAGGTAAGAGACAGAGGGAAAGGTGGGAAATTTAGTTTCTGTGAATGAGGTAGAGTTTTACTTAGCCATTGGCCTATTCAGTTTCAGCAAAAGCTTTGTTTCTAAATCAAATCTGAAAGCAAAATGACAACCGCAAATTCGCTGGGAATCAACACAGGATTAGAGGGAATCAGAGGGCATTGTGAGTGGGAAAGCCTGGGTCTTAACTTGCCACTCAGCGAGCTGGCTGCAGACACTAGTAAAGCCTCCCCAGCGTGGCTCTTCATTTCTCATTCTCAAATTGAAGAGATTTAGACAAATAAGCTCCACATCATGTGCACACTTCAAGTTAAAGAAGACAAAGCTAAGAGAGGACCCAATATGGTTCCTCAGTTCCCTTCAAAATGAAGGAGCTTACAAAGTCATGTTAGGAAAAATGGTCCCAGTGTTCGCAGTTCTGTTACCACTACTGAGTTCCACAGCCACCAAAGAGTCTTCTTGCCTCTTTGGAAAGAGGAAACCTTCTCTTTCCTGCAAATAAATATAAGTGTGGTTAGTAAAATTGAATCTAATCCCATGTTGTGAAGAACAAAGCCAATAATGACAAATGCAATGCAATGATTATGTTAAGAGATACTTCTTTACCGCATTTTCTTTATAAGAGTTTATTATGATTTCTATCTGGATGATCTGCCAAAGCCTCATGTGCTAAAAGGTGGGGCTTGGACAGGTGATTGGATTAAGGGGTTCATAGCTGGCTTGCATGTAGGAGGTAGGGGCTGGAGGGAGGAGTCATTGAATGTGACTTGTAAGGGCTTCTCTCTCTCCCTGGCTCCTCCTTGAAGTAAGCAGACGTCCTCTTTGAGGCCCCTCTGCCATGCTGTCCTGCTTCAGAACTAACCAACTATGAACTTAGACCACTATCAAGTGTGAGCCAAAATAATCCTCTCTTACTTAAGTTGAGGGTCAGGGTTATAACCCAGTAACAAGGAAAATAAGAAAGAGAGGCTTGATAAGTAATAACAATTTTAAGTGAAAATTTGAACAATATAACCTGTATACTATCATAATATCCAACATACTTTGAAGTCATTGCAATGTGCCTGGGATTTTAGAAGCTCTCAATTTTTTCTCAGTAACAAGTATGAGTTTTAAGTGGGTACTAGTAGTGCCTCTATTCTACAGATAGGAAGCAAGTTTCAGAGGACAGAAGAAACTGGAGACAAGCAGGTCCCTGACTGTGTCACACACCTTCCTGAACCCTCTCCTTGTGTTCTGTAAGAGTGGCTCAAGATACAGTTCTTTTTGCCCAAGAAAGGATGCAGCTGTTCTCACTGTATAAAATCAGACTGTAGGATAAGCCTGTTTCATTATTTATTCAAGATGATCCCAGCCAGGAAATCACATGAATGGAAGAGTATAATTAATACTTTACAGGGAACAGCAAACTTTGTAAGGATAAAGATGATAAAACTGTCAAGTTTCTTGTCCAAATTTTCATGACATTTCATCAAATTTGTAGTTACCTTTCATTGATTTTCTATAAGACAGCAGAAATAACAGTGGTGAAAAAGTTCAATGTTATTTTTATTACTTTTGGCATGTCACCTATCTATAGAATTTGGAATCATATTTTGTTTAATCTATTCTCTTCTTTGAAGAGCTGGCCCCAGGTATGTGAGTAGCCTCAGACTCATATTCATCACTGATTTTATTTGTGAGCCATTAGTTCTCACTCCTTATAATCTTCCTGAAAAATAATGTCTATGTCATGCTCATCTGTCTCACCTGATTAAAGACCAATGACAGTTATTACAGCCTCAGACTTAGCCATCTGCACGTAGTCATATTGCTTGCTACACAAGTAATATATATTAAAGTTAAAATAAAATACATTTTTAAACAGTGTAATATTTAAAATCCTTCAGATTCTCAAATTTGTTGTGTTCAACATTGTGCTCTACACAAAGCAAAGTCATTATGAGGAAATCATAATAGTAGAGCATTCCATGTCTTTATTAAAAAACTAGAAATGGAATTACAATAAAATCTGGGTACACCAGATGCAAGTAATCAGACACCACTAATACGAAAGCCAAATTAAGTAGACAAGAAAATAAAAGTAGAACAAGACTCAAATTCACAGAATACTAATCCTAAAGATAAAGTAGGATAGACTGGAAAGAACAGTACAGATTTGATTTGCAATTTGAAAGGCATAAATTGAAAATTTGGCAGCTTGTGCCTTGATGAAAAATTCTAACCTTACAAGTTCTAACTTCCACATTTATAAAATAAGATCCTAATATTTGGAAATATATAGACATTACAGATATCACCTATAAAACAAAGGCTTATTAAGTCCCTTAGGCATTTCCTTACTTTCTTTGTGACTATTAAAAATAAGTACATTGCTATGAAAGGACATAGTATGGCAGGGACCACTTTTGTTAAGTCTTCAACTGTGACGAGAATGACAGGATGTCAGCCCCCTGCTGGTGACTGGCTGCTTTGATGAGATGTGCATGTCACATGTGAAATGCTTTCCCTTGAAAGCAATGGCCCGGCTTCTCTCATGTGGATCTTTTAAAACAGTTCCTAACTTCTAAAACATGTACATTTTTAAACCATCAACCCTTTTGTTTTTCTTCTCTATGAGGATGAATACTTCCAAGAAGACATTAAAATTTCTATGAACAAATCAGAGTGAGAAATGCAGTGTCAAGGCATGAGCAAGTGGGCAGCCTAAAGTGAACTACAGGGTAGGACAGACAGGCCCAAGAGGATGAACCTTGCAAAGCAGGGCTTTCTCATAGAAGAGTGTAGAGGGGACAAGAAAGGTGTTCTCAGCTGCAGCTCACCTCTCCAGGAGGAAATCTACTGGAGACCAGTACTCATCTGCTGCTGCCAAACTCACTTGTACATTAAGTCACAGGTCCTTGAAAGACAGAGGTCAGGAGAGTCCTGCCAGTAAAGGTTGTTCTGCATAAAAGGAGATAATAGAAGTAGGCAGGCAGTACTTCTCTTCTTTCCAACACTGACAAATTCATGAAGCCTTTTCAAGATGCATTTTAATCAATGAACATGGACAAAAATCAGCCACAGGAAAAAAAATTTCCATTACTCAGTTCCACAATTTGCAAGCTATCTGAAATAGATTCACCTAGTATGCTATAATGATTAACATAGTATTTGATGAAGCACAATAGTAGGCATCGTGACACCACCGTGACCATAACATACTGATCCAGGAACCAAGCTAGATCCTCTGTCTGTTTTACTTGGGAGAAAATCTCAAGGCTGATGTTATTTGTCCCCTTGAATCGCTCTAACTTAAAATAGCTTGCATGAAACCACACAACCAGCACATAGAGGATTAAAACTTAAACCAAAACCTACCAAAACAAAGCCTATAGTCTAAATACCATGTCTACACGAGCTTTTCTGTTACAATAAGAGCTGCTTCCCAGTTTTATACTTTTGAACTACTTCTCCTTGATGCATATAAATCATGCACAAGTCATCCAGTGTTCAATTTATATATTTAAAAAATTCAGCTCCTTCATGTCCAAATGGCAAAGCATCTCTATCCAATGACTGTTCCTCCCAAACATGCATAAAGATCACCCCATTTGAATAGATTCACCTAGGGCTTACTTTTCACATTAAAGCAGATGTACCCATTGTGAACAAAGTCCCTAAGACCTGACAGCTACTCTCCTCTCATTTTTCTAACGCAGCCCCAGTACCTGCAAAGGACAGCTGAGCAGCTCCATGCCAGGAGCTTTCATTCGAACACAGCTGCTCATCTTGCTGGTCCTATTCCATCAGCAATATTGTCTTCTTACTGCCTAACCTAGATACAGTGGGCATAGTGATTCAACTCTTTTTCTTAACTTTTTCCCTTCTAATGGTGATATATATATATATATATATATATATATATATATATATATGTTATAAAAAATAAAAACTATACATATATATGCATATAGTTTTTATTTTTTTTCACTTTCTATTTCTTAATTTACTACATTTTACTTTCCCTAAATGAAACTTATGTCTCTAAGGCCAAAAATGGCTTTCTTCACTCTTTTTCAATTTAAAAATTATGATTTGCAGTATATAATGGTAACATTCATGCTGGGTAGCTGGTATGAATACATCACAAACCTTAATTCTTTAAACAGTCCCTTTTTTTCCCCTCCCTGCCATATACCTCCATCTTTCAGTCTTTATTAGCCACTAGAAAGAACAGTACAGATCTGATCTGCAATTTGAAAGTGCTAAATTGAAAATCTAGCAGCTTGTGCCTTGATGAAAAATTCTAACCTTACAAGTTTTAACTTCCACATTTATAAATAAGAAATAAAACAAAGTGAAAATAAGAGAAAAGAACCCCACATCTCTCTCTCTCTCTCTCTCTCACACACACACACACACACACACACACACACACACACACACACCCAACACAGTTGCAAGAGCACAAATTCAAAGCAATCTCACTATCCTGTTCATACTGCAGTTTGAGTTCATCTTTAGGTTTCCAAGTTCCCCTGCCATGAATTGCTCACCTACCTGTCTGTCAGGCTGGATGACACGTTGGTCCCACTTCCTGGTTGTAAGTCTTTTATGGCTAAATGTAAGCCTTTACCTCTGTCCCACAATCCAAACATCTCAATTAATTTGGGAAAAGCAGAGTGCAGTATAATTAGCATAGCACCCAATGTAGATGCAACAAAGACAAACTAGACATCAACTTATAGTGATAATGAATTAATAACTGAAACTATGCCATCATTGTCAATAGCAATAAAAACCACACCACTGTAGCATTCTTTTTTTTTTTCTTTCAGTATCACGTATTGAACTCAGGACCTTGCGCTTGCCAGGCAAGTACTTATTCCAGCTCACCATTATTAACAAAAGAGATCTGCGATAATAATATAAATGCAAAGGGAAACCAATATTGAAATATAATGATATCTACTAAATTCAACAGTTATACCACAATTGACAATAGAAAATAATTAAATGACCATAACACAAATTGTTGAAAACTTAATAAAGCTTAATATTAGCACAAAAATGGAAGAGAAAGAGAAAAATCAAATAAGCAAAATTTGAAAAATAAAGAAAATGAAGATGAAGGGCTGGAGAGATAGCTCAGCAGACTAAGCGCCTGCTTAGGCATGCCCAGGGACCAGGGTTTGATCTATGGCACCACTAGCCATATCACTCTGCCCCTGGGAGTGCTGAGCCTGCAACAGAGTCAGAGCATGGTGGTACACCCTGTAATCCAATGCTGGGAAGGCTGAAAACAGGAGGATCACTACAAGTCTGAGATATCTAATGAAACCCTGTACCAAATACATTCAAAGAAAGAAAATGAAGATGAGAAGAAAGAGGCGAGAAAAGGAAAAGGATCCAGTTAAAGAGTAAGAGAAAATAGAATTGAATAGAAATAACAGAAAAAAACACAAGAAAAGAAAACTAAGATCCAAAGAATAAAACAAAGAGATAAAGAAAAAGAAAGAAAGAAAAGAAAAAACCTAACTTCCCCCAACAACGAACAAAGAGAAAGAGGGATGAGTCAAAAGAAATTCCTGGCTGGTTCTGAGGGAGCAGTCTTTTCCCAAAGCCTACAGTGTTGGCATCCAGCAGATGTGAGAGAGGGATAGCCAGTAGCTGCTAAGTTCTGCTCTGTTGCCACACTCACAGCCTGCCTTTCCTGCCAGGCCAGGTCATTCAGTGGAGTGGGTTCTGCTCTGGAGCTGTATTCACTCCAACAGATCCTGCTGTGTGTTTTTCTGTGTACCCTGAGTCATGGCTTTCTCCATGTAGCTTTATGACTTGTTGGGTTTTTCAGATCCCCCTGCTGCTCCAAAAGTCCCTCTATCTGTACACTACAGGCTGTGGTAGACATCCAAGCCAGGTTATATCCCTGATCACACTGACAGATGGATAGGGAGAGCAAACAGACCCCTGAGCTCTATGCTGGGAATAGGCAACTGGCTGGGGGTAGAGTCAAGCAGTTGTTAGGCCCAGCCCCTTCTGTCAGCCACATGCAACCAACCTGGCTTCTCCTCTTTCCTAGGCTTGCTGCTGCTTAAGTTTCAGGGAGGAACACATGTGCTCTCTTGCTAACTCTTTTGTGGTCATCTCCCACCCAGCCATTATAAAGTGATCCCAGAAACCCTGAAGTGCAATGCAGTTTGTAGTTTTTCTGTGGCTTCTATGCCCAAGATTGCTCCATCATAAACAGGCCCTTCCCATATGACATCTGATTAATAGTTCTCAAATATGTTGACACTGCTTTCTTCTCCATCTCTAGCCTGCCCAACGAAAGGAGTCCCTTTCAGAGTAAAACCTCACCTTGCGATTGCCATATGCTTTTCATGGGGCTGCTGCTGCAGCCTGATTTTTTGTTTCTCCCTAGGGCTCCAGACTAGTTTTGGGGTTAATTTGCACTTGGGGAACCACGTCTCCCACCCCAGGACCCAGGACTAAGAGGTTCGGCCTACTTCCTTTTTCCCTGCCCTGTCTTCAGTTTCTCTGTGATTTCTAATTTTCCTACTGGCTCTTTCCTGTTTCCACAGTCTTTTCTTTCTTATCTCATGGATAGTTGTTTTCCAGTTGTTCTGAGTCCAGATTCTAGTGAGGTCATGAGATGCTGTGGGATTTTATTTTGCCATCTCCCCCGCCCCAAGAATTGTCTTTTTCTTATCAAATTGAGCATTAATTTCTCTGAACCGTTCCATCTGTTCCGTCATAAAACAACCTGCATGTGCTCTTGATCATCCACTTCTGACCTTGAACTTTGCCACTTGGTTGACTTTCTGAATGTTCCTTCATAGGCTGACTAATGCCCACTTCCCCAGTCTGTACCTTGACTTCTGGTTATCTTCAATGGAGAGCCTTTTCCTTAGCATATGCTTTCCAGTTAGAAAGTTCCAAACCACAGGCTCTGACTTTTTAAGTTAAGTTTGCAATTCTGACTCCATTCTACCTCTGCCCACCAAGCTTCACATTTCATGAACTACATTCAAGCATCTTAGATTTATCTTCTTATCTTTTTATTTCTTACACCCAATCAGTCATCAAATTCAGTAAACATCTCCATCAAAATGCCCAAGCTGTGTCCTTTCATTTTATCACAACACTCTTGGATTATTTTCTGAGTCATGAAGAAGTTCTCCATTAGTCAATCTGACTACAGGTCATCTCCATCCTGAGTGCCATGTTCAGTTACTTCTTAATACATGACAGTCTTATTTCTAACACTTTGAAAAGAAAGCACATTTTTTTTTAACATCATGGCTTTTGAGTTTATGAAAAAGTGCCTTTTACATCTCCACACTTTATTTTCGAATGAAATTTTCTCCAGGTATGTTTTCTTATGGCTTCTCCCAATTTTTGTCTACTATTCCTTCAACATCATCAACATATGAAAGTGTGCTGAGCTTTTCCTTGTCTTCAAGTGCATTATAATTTTTTTATGCTGAAATTATATATCTGAATTCATCCAAGACAAACTTCTCTTTCTTGAAACCATTTTTTTTTTCTATTGCCTCAATGTCTTTCTAATCTAGCAATTTCTAACCATACCAAAACCTTTAGGATTCATATCAGGGGCAATTAACTCCTGGGAAAAAATTACAATTGTATTTCTCTTTAACTTGAAATACTCAGATAAGTGCACAATTAATTCGAAGTCTTTCTTATTGCAACTTTTATTTAGTTACTCAGTTTTAATTATGAACATTACTACATTTATGCAACATCAGCATTCATTCAACTCTCTTTGTAAATTGCTTACGCTATGGCATTGTGGTTATAATAACTGTAACAGTTGTTGGGTAGATAGAAAACAAAGCATAAAATTAGACAGTAAGTAGCAAATACTTCAGTAAATCTCAGAATCAACAGGGCTGCATCTAAATACAAAATATTACAAAATACAAAACGCTACAGGATTTTAAAGAATGAAAAAAAAGTAGTTCAGTGGGATGTCTTGAGCCTGTAATACAAAAAAGTCCTTGACTTTGTGGAGCTGAGGAACAAATGAGAGCATTTATTTCTTTGACACTGATGCATCCTCACTCTTTTACAGGTATCCAAAACTTGAAATAAGGCAAATGGAGGGCAGCATGGCCTTCCAATGTCATGTGGAACATTTTTAAACCCAAACTAAAGAATAGTATTATGTTTACTGTAACTTCAATTTAACTTGCTTTTGAACAAGGACAAGGCCATATTCTGGTGTCAAACAACACAGAGGCCAGATAAGCAAAATCTACCTACGAGCTTAATCAAGTATGTTTCTATGAAATCATACAGCTATAAACCAATGAGTAGAGCAACTTCCTAGACTGACAGCAGCTCACTTCGCTCACATCAGGACCCTTGCTCTTCAGTGCTCACCAATTCACAGCAGTGATACATGAAGTCCATCCTATCCCCACTTTATAAACGCTACGTCCAATTACTAATCCCCAGACCCAGAACCTTAAACTTTTACTTAATTTATCTATTTTGAGATGCTACTGTTGAATTTTCTAAACTCTCACCAAGTAGTGCATAAGGCAATGCTTACTTGGACTCAGGATCAAGGCCTAATAGCAGGCTGCAGTGTCTCAGAAAGAGGGGGTGGGCTGAGGGGACACTTGGTGTGTGCTAGGGGGTGGGTGCCACTGGGGTAGATCTGTGCAGAAAATTGTGCTTCAATGGTGAGCTCTTTGATCAGTGAGCAGACTGTCATCCTAAATAATAAACTAGTAGTGATCTACACTTGCCATCTGAATAACCAGTGAGAATAGTCCTGTTTCCTCAGCATGCAGGAAGTGTGGGATCCTGGGGGGCACGTGCCTCCTAGGGGCACATAGTCTTTGATAATGCGTGGAGTGCAGAATCTGCCACGTAAATTATGCCACCTGGGAACGGTATTAATCAGACCTGAGATCAATGGAGAAGAAACAAATGTAAGAAAAGGTCACTGAACCCTCTCTCTGCACAGAAGCAGGAAATGCACGGGAGAAGATTTCCCCTTCCCTCCCCTCCAGGAAGCACAGAAGTTCACACCAGCAACAGCTTCAGATCCTGCTTCCAGGATTGCACACTGGAGAAGTCCATGAATGTCACAACTGACTTCACAATGCCATCTCTGCCCTCCTTGCTGCCCAAGACGCAGTCCTGCTCTTGCCCCTTCCCCTTGACTGTCACTCTAAAGCCCAACTTCAAGTCCTGGCTGCTCACATTCCAGGCCTCCTGCGTGCCTCATGAGCAGTGCACATTAGCAAACTTTCATTTGTTTTCCTCTTATTAATTTCTTTTTTTTTCTAGTCCACTTTACTAGGCCCTTACCAAAAGACCCACAAGGGCTGGAGGAAAAAGAATCTATAACTCTTCAATAATTATAAATTCTTGCAATGAAAATAAGATATAATTTTAGAGCAATCAGCACTCCATAATTATTTCTAATGATTCCCAGTGGTTTTCAAATACAATTAAAATTGTAGCTTCCATTTTTCACTACATGAAATGCTCAAATTATTCCAGATTTCAGAGATGATGAAGAACTAATATCTGGTTTTATGATACCTTGAATTTTTTATATAACAGTAATTTTTGTTTATTAAAATAACTTCATAAAAAAGGCAATAGTGTACCTGGCACTCTGAATTTAAGAGCTGCGTGTGCAGGATTGGAGCACTCTCTGCTCCCTTAAGCATGGTCACTTTCCGGTGCCCCTTGGCACCAGGGATTGTGTGCAGACAGAGCAGGGCAGAAAGGTGGGGGACAAGTGCATGGGTCTCAGCAGTCAACACCACCACCTGCACAAAAGCCAGATCTTCAGCTGCAGTACCAATGTTTCTGCAAAAGCCTCCTTATAAAGGCCAGGAACCCTGCTACACATTTGTTAAGAGGACCTGTGTTTTCTCTTTTCAAGAAAGCAGGCACACACAATGCAAGGGGTTAAGCCATAGTTGATTTCCAGATACTTGGGAAAAAAAAACAAAAACAAAAACAAAAACAAAAACCTATGCGTAGAAAGGGAAAGAAAACATGGAATTTTTTGTGGTGTTTATTTGCCTCATCAATTAGGACTACAAAGTGAATCGTTGAGGAAAAAGCCTCAAGATTTTGAAATTGCTCTAAATTTACTTTTGCATCTCACACAGAGATGGTTGGTATAGAGCTGCTTCTGCTTCATCTCATAGCCAAGGATATGCCCTGATGGTTTTGATGTCATCTTTTCTGGTGTGAATTAGTGAGTGCTATAACTACTAGAGGAGGAGATACCTTTGAAATTTGGCTAAGCACTCTGACTCAGTGATCAGAGTGGCCAACCAGGAGGCTGGCTCCATCCAGGTGGCACAGGAAGTCCTCATGGGCTTTTGCTTACCCAAAAGAGACTTGCTTCTCATCTCCCAAGGGAGCTGCTTGCTTCCGGCTCTGCTGTCCTGCCTGTGAACAGATACCAAAGGCAAAGGCCAAGAAAGCAGTAACGGGCTGACTGTACATTTTCTACTGGGATGCAAATCCTTGAGTTTCTCCAGCAAGCAGCCAGGACTTCTGTGTTCCAGTGACTCAGTGAGAGAAGTGGGCCAGCAAGTGTGTGTCTGAACATACTGTGCCAAAGCCATGGAATTTGGGGGGAGAGCAGGTAGGGGTACAAAAAGAAAGGTTTTGGATTTGTTTCTGTAATGATTCTAAAAGTTTACTTATCTTGCCTAAAGATTTTCCAAATAAGTAAATTTTATAAGTACTTTTTAAGTAAATTTTTAATTTTTCTTTATACTGTTAGTTGCAAATGCTTCTGAGAAGATTATTTCCTGTCTTATTAGACAAATAAATCTGATAGCATTTTCTAGGTGACTAAAGTTTATTTATCTATTTATTTATATTTTGCTTCATTTATTTATTTTTTTATGTTATAGCCTGCTCAGCCCACCTTGGGGAAGGAGTTGGCGCAGCATGTGGTGCCGGGGATTGAACCACCGTTCATGCGGTTGACTAAGTTTGGCTAAGCAGATGCTTTAGATCACTGAGCTATCTCACTGACCCTAAAATTCATTATTTAAAGCACTAGTTTTAGTAAAGTACTGGAAAAACTGGCATTTGCTTCAGTACAAGTGAGGTAGGCACAGTCAGACCCCAAAATTAATGGGCCAGGAAGTTACTTTATTTATTATGAAATTCATTGACATCTCCCTTTTGTGAATCAGTTAGGTAGGTCTCATGCTACTCCTGCAGC
The DNA here is from genome assembly GCA_004027915.1 of Capromys pilorides. NCBI lineage: Eukaryota > Metazoa > Chordata > Mammalia > Rodentia > Capromyidae > Capromys > Capromys pilorides. The sequence goes on along the minus strand of PVKN010003274.1, from coordinate 13,045 downwards.
AGTGTCCTTCGGTTTATCCCTGTGCGTTTGCCCTCTTATGACCAAAGCTGTCATAAAGTTGACAGAAGTTTTGAATGTGGTGGGGCTACTTCTTGAACAATAAAGCAAAAAGCTCCACAGACTTAAACTCTAGAGTGTATCTTTCATCCTCTGCAGATTGTTTTCTTTCTTAACTCAATCAGGTTTTATGCCTGCACTAAGTAGTTAAATAATACTCCAGAAAAGTGACATGCATTCATGTATCTTTTTTTACTTGGTACGAGGGATCAAAGTCAGGATCTTGTACTTGTCAGGTAGATGCTTCAGCCACTGAGCTATATCCCTGCCCCTATATCTCTATATTTAAAAAAACCCCAACATATTCACTGCATTTTTAATCAGTATATGCAGACTTTGGCAACAGTGGAGCACCTATGGTACACGTGCCACTGCACGCTGCTCGGGTCACTGGAAGCTCTAAGAGCTTCACTACCACTGGTCTAGGATAAGTCAAACCTTTCTTATTCAAAACAGTATGTGGGGGCTGGGGAGATAGCTCAGTAGAATAAGTGCTTGCCTGGCAAGTGCAAGGGCCTGAGTTCAATCCCTGGTTCCATCAATAAATAAATAAATAAACAAACAAACAGAATGTGGACAGATCAAACCATCTTTTGTCAGAACAAAACTTTTATCTGCTATTTAGTAGTTTTCATAATGTTTGTTGATACACAATACGCTGATATTTTTGTATACATGCCTCCCTCTGTATTAATACAAATACATACATTCTACTAAATGTGTGGGCAGATATAAAGAATATAATTATAAGAAGTCTTTGTTGTTTTTATGGCACCCATATTAAATATAACATATAACTAGAATTTTCTTTGTTGTTTCTTTTTTTCTTCTTTTGAAATGTGTCAGTTATTTAATTATGTTCTTAGTAAGAAATTTAGAACGCTAATTTATGAAGATAAATTCCATTTGTCAGAACAAAAAACAGATCGCAGGTAGCCCCAGATCTGAGGAACAGCTTTGATTTTTGCTAAAATCTGTGAGTTCATCACTTTCTGGTACACCTTATGCTGCTCTGAAATCTGATATCTCGCTTTCTCAGTGTCAAAGATCTTGCCTTCCTGGTATTTGGTTTTCCACAGCTTCTTTTTCTTGAAGTAAGCATCAGTGAGTGTTTGGGGATTTTCACTTTGCCGATATCAATTTTTGTAGAGGTGGCAATGCCAGATTTCTGGTGTGTTCTTTGTAGAGGAACATGATTAAGGCTAAGAGGCCCAGTCACAAGTAGCAAGCCACTGGCCAACTGCTTCAGAAAGACCACTCTTTTGCTTCTGTGACACCTGGTGAGGATGATCAAGATGGTGCCAGGAATGATGCTAGCTCAAAGTTTCCTCACATGCTGACTGAAGTTTCTTGCTGTGGCTCAAGACCTTTCAAGGCACATCTCCAGTAGGGTAGTATCCAGTCATTTTTCAAAGCTTAACCACCTGGTTACCTCCATTCTTGTTCCCACCAGATGGCTTTGTGATGGTATCAACAACTTTCTCCTTCATTTTTCTCTCAACCTTTGATTTAGCAGCTGTGTACTTTCTCTTGTACAAAGCCTTTCTGGAATACGTAGCAGATCAGGAATATCTGCCAATTCCTCTGACCAGGACAGGATTTCTGCTGCAGTGGGGCTGCCCACTTCTTGAACTTTTTTTGCCCTCTTCACCTTATCCTTTTTACCAGTACCACTGGCAGAAGCCTTCTTGACTTCAGGTTTCTTCTCTTTAGTGTCTGGCTTCTCAGTTTTTTCACCCACCATCTTCCAATGTGGGAAAGAGAACTAAGTTTCCTGGATTTTCTATATTGAATTACTTTGTGACAAAGATTATCCTTTCTCCATCTTTCTCTTCTTTTTTTCTAAATTTTCATGTCTGCTTTACCTCTAAGTAGCCTCTTCATTCTAGTCTTTCCTCTCCAGAGTTTTTTCACCAATCTTTTCTTGCAATTAAAATAATAAATCCCCACCAAGAAACTTAAAATGGGGCTACTGTTTTAAAGCATATCACAAACATTCCATATGGTAACCTGAGGAAGGAACAATTCTCTCCTTGTACCCAAGTGCCCTGATGTATTCACACCAGCAAAGTGGAGAGTGCTAATTCCCATAGGCATTGGTGTTTATTAAAACATCACACAGAAAACAGATGGTGGCAACCTGATCTCGTGACTGCTCGAATGACCTTGGCCCCACACACTGTGGGGTTTCCATTAATCTTCCTTTGGGGACTCACTATGTAACAATCTAGTTCTGTGATAGTCACTTTTCAGTGAATTTCTCAGAAGAAAATCATAATTATATTAGTCAATAATGGATACTGCAGAAAATTTGTAGTTCACAAACTCCTGTTTTAAAGGAATTGACACACAATTACCCTGTAGTATTTAACTGGGCAAACACCAACTGGTCTATTTAAAAAGTCTATCAGAAATGTTCCTCAGAAAGAGTGTGTATTTCTATATTTAGAGATATGAAAATGTCAATTATTATTTTCTTTTCCTTTGTGAAAGAAAACTGATTTCCTCATATATAAGAAATTAGCATAGGGGCCAGGGAGATAGCTCCATGACACAAGTGCCTGCCTGGCAAGTACAAGCTCGTGAGTTTGAACCCCGGTCCCGCCAAAAAAAAAAAAAAAAAAAAAAGAAAGAAGGAAATTGTCATAAATATACATTGAATCAATGATATGAAAGTATTTGATCAAGATTTTAAGAAGCTGTGTTTTCATTCCAGATGTGCCAAAGAATGGCTAAAAAGCAGCACTGTTATCTAGAAGACAAGGACCCATCGTGGAGTCTTTGTTCTGGGAAGTCTTTAGTCTCCGCTTAAATTTACTCGTGCTAAACAACTGGATGATATGAAGCTGCAATAAGAAGTCAGCATCTCTCAAGCAAGCACGATGTCCATGTTCCACTATGCTGGCTCAGCTGCTGAGTCGAGCAGTACGATTCAGGAGAGCAGGGCCCTGTCTTCCCGAAACGCGTGCAGATCACTTACCAAGGCGTTAGAGTCCATTCCTCTCGCTGTACATACATTTTACTTTTTAAAATGTATTTAGCACAGGGTCTACAGGGTATTCAGGGTCTCACTACATAGATCGGACTTGTAGTAATTCTTGTGTGTTCAGCTTCCCAAGACCTGGGATTACAGATGAGCGTCACTACGCCCAGTCTCAATCGCCACCTCAGCGTGCCCTGGGGGCGAGACCAGCACAGCATGCCAGGGATAGAAACCCGGATCCTGTTCTCTGCCTAAACTGGCGCTTTAGTTCACTGAGCTATCTGGCAGGCACTGCATCAAATCTTAAGCATTTGCAAAGGTCTCCCCTACCTGTCCAAAACCTAGACTATCTGTGGCCAAACCCCGTGTCTTAGCACACTCTTCTACTACCGGTCAGAGGGCTGCTGTTTGCTGGGGTCTGGTGCTTCTTTTCCAGGTCCTCACATTACAGACATGAGAAGAGTTGTGGGACAACTGCACCCATGTTCTTTTCTTCTGATCTAGACATCTGCTCATCCTCGCAGTTCTGCTTCAAAAGTTACTTGAGTCTTAAACTTAAAAAGTGCATCTTGCTAATTGTATGAGAAGGAAGTGAACTCACTCAGGGACTGGTTCCTGTCCCTAGCCCCAGGTCATAATGGAGTCAGGAGAGCACCTTTCCCTGCATGTGGTCATGGAAACCTCCTGGGGGTGTGGTGGAGTCTAAGGCAGGTGGCCTCCCTCCCACAGCCAGTACCGGCTCCTCGATGGACCTGGCATCATTCTAGAAAGGACTGGGAAGCTTGAAGTCCAACCCACTTATTTTGGCATAACTGACAAGAGAAGGTATGATTGTAAGTAACTTGATCTGTGCATCTTCCCCAAGATGAGCAAGCAGTTCTAAGAAATTTGAACTTCCTAAATGAGCAGTGTCTTATAATACAAGTAATATGTTGTGGTGAATGTCATACCATACACGATCACTGCTGGCTCTTGCTCTCCTTGCTTTGTTATACAATTGCTTTGGATTAAAAGCAGAACGAATTATTTTTGCAAACCAAGGTTTTACTTTATTTTATGTTATTATTCCAGTAAACTATGACAATCTAAAAAATTTAGAAATATTAGCAAATAAGAAAGAAATGAAGGCCATCCTGAATTTTACTCTGGAGAAGCATTTCTTTTTAACTCTTTAGAGAATAATTTTTCAACCACTGCGTGTGTGTGTGTGTGTGTGTGTGTGTGTGTGTGTGTGTGCATACCATAGTTGATTTTACATATCTATAAATTTGAAAAAGTTTGAATAGAGAATAGTCGAAGGGAAATTGTGTTTATTCTAAGCAAGGACAAATATTTATTTCTTGTCTTCCTTCACAACATACATTATAACAATCTTAAACTCACCATTTACATTGTAACAGCTACTCAGTAATCTAGAGCAATTAAAAGTATACAAGAAGTACACAATTTATATACCAAACCATACTATTTCATCATAGTGTATTTTTTTTTTCAGTACCAGGGATTGAACTCAGCTGAGCTATATCCCCAGAACCAAACCATACCATTTCACAAAAGGGACACAAGCATGCACAGACTGTGGTATTTATGGGAAGTTCTAGAATTAATTCTCTGTAGATGCTGAGGGACAGCTGTGTTTATATAAAACAGTTCCTTTTTCAAAAGTAGGAATGTATATATTTTTATATCTAGCTCAGCCACTACTAGCTGTATGTCAAGTTACTTAATTTCTTTGTCTTCATTTCTTCATCTACAAAATAAACATTCAAAATAGTCTTTATCTGATATGGTTATTCTAAAGATTAAGAGTGTCAGTGCCCATGAAGTTCCTTAAATCATACTCAATAGTGCTGATCACAGTTATACTACTGTTTGCTATAGACATCTTTATTACTTGTCAGTAAGCATAGTGGATTAAGCCTTCATTGTGTGGCTAAGACACTTGTAGCCCAGTGAGGACAACTTCCTTGACAATGGTATAAGCCATAACAAGGACTCTCCCTGCTCTGTCACTTTCCCCATGCATGGGACAAGTGACAGAGAGCAAGAGCCCCTGCAGAGTTCCACCTGGTGCACAGTTCTAGGCTGAAGACCTCACATATGTTAACTCATAAAATCCTGATAAATCCCCTAAAAGGCAGCTGACATTGCCATTGTAAATATTCCCTATGAAGAAATGGGACAGATATGAGTTCTAAGTTCGCGCACTTACCCCAAATTCCACAGATCTCCACCTGTAGAGCCAGGTGCGAACACAGCTGTTCTGACTCTGAGCTTCTTGCCTTCTACCACCATTCTATACCTTTCCACAGGCAGTTGCTTCATAGTAATGGTAAGGCTCCAGAAAGTCTCCGAGAGTCATAAAGAGTCTACAGGTCACTATAGCAGACTATTTCCCTAGTTACTGAATCCAACATAAAAGGACTTCAGACAAGAGTCCAGCCCTCTGATGGTTCCATCCCCAGGTCACAAGAGTGTCTCCACTCTGTCCTGTTTTCTCAGGCACTCCTGCAACAGGAGCCCTGCCAGCCCATCTACACTCAACACACCTGCTTTCCTTCTAAAAGAAATCCATGTCCTTTTATCTGGGTTTTACAAAACGTGCTTCAGTAACAGGAGTGTGGCATTGAGATCTCAGATTCTTCTCTAATGGTTGGGAGGGATTAGGGTATTTTTCAGATCTAAGCTCCAAGTGCTCTCCTGGGGCTGTGTCCACTGCATTTTCAGCAGAATAAGCAAGAGGAGGTGTGCTGAAATATGTGGGGGTGCATTTGTTTATAAACCAGGACAGAAGACTACATTTCCCCTTTTGAATATCAAAGAATCTTGGGCAATCTCTCCTGTTGAAATATGAATTGTGCCATCCTTTGGGTATCTTGCAGCTTTCCTGTAAGGCCCCTTGGTATTCCTCCCATACTGAGTCTTCTACCACTGTCTAGGACCAGGGCTTGACTTCACCACAACCACCTGCAGCTTATCAGCTCATTGGTGAAAGACTCATGTTGAATGACAACATGGAGCAGGGGTGGTAGCTCAGCGGCATAAGCACCTGCCTGGGAAGGACAAGGTCATGAGTCCAATCCTTGGTACAGAGAGAGAGAGAGAGAGAGAGAGAGAGAGAGAGAGAGAGAGAGAGAGAGAGAGAGGGAGAGATTTGATTTAAAGGTTTCTGTCTGGACATAAAAATAGTAAAACACATACTGGTATTCTTCTCTCTCTCTCTCTCCTCTCTCTCTCTCTCTCTCTCTCTCTCACACACACACACACACACACACGTCTCATCTTAAGTACAAATGAGGTGTCTGAACTTAAGGGGAACACTAGCCACTAAAGTAGAGGACTCTACCTGTTATTTCATAGACTGGTTGTAAGAAGTTTAAATGAGAAGTTCAGAAACTTTGTTAAATTTATGTCAACTTGTCTGAGCTAAAAGGTGCCCAGAGAGGGGAGAATACATTATTTCTGGATGTGTGTGTGTGTGTGTGTGTGTGTGTGTGTGTGTGTGTGTGTGTGTATGCTTCCAGACAAACCGAGACTAATGGGAGACCACCCTCATCAATGTGGTGGACATCATCCAGATCTAGTGAAGTCCCCAGTAAAGCAAAAAATGTGGATGAACGGTGAATGTGTCCCCAATGTGGGAGCTGGGGCATCCATCATTCCCTTTCTGCTTCATTCCTAGACCTTTGAGTTTGCCTGAGATTCACACCAGTGGCTCACTGCTTCTCAGGACTTCAGCCTGGATGGAAATTCTCCCTCTGACTCTTGTGGATGGGAGCTGCAGTGACTTCTCAGCCACGATGGCTATGTACTCCATCTCTCCTGAGACAGCTTTGTTAAGGATCCCTATATAAGTCATAGATCTGTTTCTCTGACTGGTATAAGTAAACAGATCAAAAAAGGAAACTGAATAGTAGGATTTGTAAAAACTAAAGTAACTATTTACTATTAGGTACTCTGTTCCACTCAACTTTAAAATTAAACAGCAGAAACCCTAAGGGTTAAATATCAAGCTCACACTGGAGCAGACCAGAAAGGGAGCTCAAGAGATGAGAGCCTGGGAATATCAGAGCTTGTGGTATGGAATCTGCCATCTCCCATGGTTTACATGTCACCACCACTTCAGATTGTGAAGAATAAATAAATACAGTCCTGGAAACACACGTAGATAAATGTAAGCCATGCATACAAATGGATATGTTTGCAACTTGGGGTGACAGATGAAATTAACAAGCTTTCTCCTTCCATTCACTTGTTGGCTGCTCTCTCCAGAATGTACCAAGAAATATGTGTACATCAAAATTCTGTCATTGGAGGGAGGGCACAGGGCCCCCCTAAGGCCATCTAATCAATAGTGGTAAGAACTTACACAGCCCATAGACAGGGATAGGAACAAATTATGCCTTTTAGGAAACCTTTCCCCCGTGAGCTGCTATTCATGCTCTAACCCTGCCATGGGAATTGATATTCTTGTTCCACACTGCAAGCTTTTCCCATACTCTATAAACATTTAGCAACACTAAAATGTGCCAACCAGCTAGTGACAATTCCTTTTTAGAATATACTCCGTGGTTGAACTAACCCTAAAGCCTCTGTTTTGCTAATCAACAAGAAAGTTTTAGTAGGAGTTTTCACAAAATTATTTTAGAAACATGAACCCAAATCCTGAAAATATTTTGTTTACATTTTGCCTATATATTTTTCAAAGGTGTCCTTTTTGGTGTCAGATATCATACATCTTCAATATTTCTTGTGTCATATATTTTATATCACTACAACTTTTACATCATTTATTTAAGCATTAAGATGCTTAATCTGTTAAAATTTATTGTATGGCTAATATATTTTAGAGCTAATATATTATTTGAGATTTAAAACAACTAATGTCAGGAAACATACAGAGCTGTACTGCAGCCTATGTTCATGGATGAGTGCTTGCTCTTTCAACAGTCATCTCGATAGACATGCCTAGATTTGACAATGTAGCAGCATGAAAGTAAGCTTTAGATTTTGATTATGTGGAAAGCTTTATTTAGGCTTCTAGGTCACCACTGAGTTCTGGAACTGTAGAAGTATCTTATGATTTTGGATAATTTAAAAACTGTTTTCCCCAGATAGCCAGGTGTCAAGAGACACCTATGCCTCAATCCTAGAGCTAATCATGTGGTGCTCGGTAAATTGTTTAATCCCTCTAGATGGTGATCTGCAAAGTGAGAAAGTTTTAGAGGAGTTTGCCCTTTCCTCTTACTGCCAACTACAGTGATTCTGTCCAGGCAGCTCAGCCACTCTGGGTACCTGTGCAGCTGGTGACACCAATGACCAGCTGTGAAGTTACCCAGATACAGGCCTTGAGGAAAAAAAAATCTGGTGTTTCCCATGGTATAAATGTTGTCACCACTGCCAATCACATTATCATGTGATGTCACTGAACACCAAGTTCTGAGGAAAAGACAATACATGCAGTTCTCACAACTCGGTTTGGCCAGGGCGCTGTCTCTCTTGCCTCCATGTTCTACATGTTAGGCTTATTTTCAAACTACTCTTGCAAAACATCTTTTACCACTGTAAAATGATACCTTAATAACAAACCAAAGCTGAGCTTTGCAGAGGAGCATTTTCCTTTTTGGATAAAAAGATGCACAGTACCCATTTGTTTTGGCCTTGGGGAAATAAAAGTGCAAACTAGTATTCCTAAATGAAATGCACAAAACACATCCCGCTTCACTCATCAATTAAGTAGGTTGCAAGTTTGCAGATTCTCACTCAATGCAGGAGTTCAAGTGAGTGCTTTCATAAAGACAGGTTGGAAAGATTTCTCAACAACATGATAGATTCATGCAAAATAAAGTTGAAGAGGAGCTTAGAGTTGGGCAAATTTCAAATGAATAATTCAACTGAACACAGACAGCAATTGGCAGAACACAGAACTTCTTTCCCTGAAGGCATCATTCAAAAATACCTTCTGGATTGGAAGATCTTGCCAGACCTTCACCATTTGTAGCATCAGCTGTACTTAGAGCATGGAGACTTTGAAGAAAACAGGAAAAGTTGTTTTACTCTGGTGCCCAGCAGAAAGGAGATACTTAGGAATAAAAGGCCTCATGTATGGGGAGTTTATTTCCAAAAGTGATCTAGGAAATGGGATCAGGCTGCAAGAAAAAATGAAAGGAAGAGAAACCAGAACTGAGTGTGCTGCTGAGCTGCCCAGAATTGGGTGTGCTGCCGAGCTGCCCAGTACTGTCGCTGTTGGTCTTTGGTCCTGCTAGTGCTCAGGCTAGAATGAACTCCTGACTCTCCTGCCCTCAGAAGACTATATCTGTTTGCCACCTCTTAATCTCATCAGTCAAGAGCTTTGCAGGTTATTTTAAAGGTGCTACTTTACTGGAATATTTATACACAATATCCTGCATGGATTTTTTTCATTTATGTATTTGGAATAGGGTCTCACTACATAGCTCAGACTCACAGTGATCCTCCTGGCTTTAGCCTCACCAGCACTGGCATTACAGGTGTGTGCCACTATACCCAGACTTTATCATACACTCAGAGCACCCCAGAGAGCAAGGCCAGTGCAGCATGCAGGAGCAGGAATCAAACCTTTGTCCCTGTTCTTGCCTAAGCAAGCACTTAGTCCACTGAGCCATCTTGCCATCCCTTCTACATGGATTTAAAGTCTATAATTTAGTAGGTATGCCCATGAACTATAATAAACCTTTTTATTTCCTCTGAATTTCTTCCTACTGCTTTACAAGACCTCCTCCCTTCACCTGCAGAACCAGGTAATGACAGCCGATCTTTGTTCAATGTGCTTAATGTCTATGCTCACATCTATGAATTACTACTGTCAACATGTACAGAATTAGCCCAGATGTCTTGGGACAAACAACCATTAAATCTTATCATGTTTAATGCATGGCATATTTAAGCTTTCATCAAATAACTCCATTTCCTATGGTTGTTGACAAGTAGATGCTACAACATGGGCTGTTAACTATAGAATTCCTTGCCTCTCTTCTTCTGACAGAAATTTTTGATTCCTAAGAACAATAAAAGCGTAGTTAAATATGTCTCACTTCAAGGACATTTGTGGAGACAGCCTTACCTGCTACTATTCAAACTTATTACACTTTTATTTTTTTATACTCTAGAGCAGTTCCATTAGTTGCTTCAACAATAAAAAAATAAATGTGTTTGGGCCAAGAAAATAGCTCAGCAGCCTAAATGCCTGCATGGGAGGCTCAAGGCTGTGGGTTCAATCCCTGGTACTGCATATCATTTTGGCTCCGCACTGAGCTGGTCACCAAGATTGAGCATGGTGAAGCATGCCTCTAATCCCGGAACTGGGGAGGCTGAGACAGGAGGATCACAATGACTTTGAGCTGTGGAGTAAGATCCTGTGCCAAATAAATAAATAGATTTTAAAAATAAAATAAATGTGTTCAGTTTATGGAAGCTCATTTTAGATAATTTTAAAGAGAAAATATCTAGTCTAAAGGATTGTATCTTCTGAGGTATCAGTAGAAAACTTGATGTGGACCAAATATATAATTAATTTTAAGAATAGTTTTCCTAGGGAAGGTTAGACCATATACATACTTCTGAGGATAAGGATCTTGCTGAGTTTTAAAAAGTAAAATTAGAAAATGTAAGTGCTGTTCCTTTGGAGGCCTAAAATTCCAGCTGAGAATGAACCAATATTCAGATCTTTGCAGGATGAACATGGGAAAAGTGCATGAACTCTCTCTGCCCATTCTGTATTTTAATTGTTCTCACAACTACCCCAGATTTCTGAGGCTGATCATAGAGACACTGATATCATGGACAGAAGTTTCTTACTCACCACATGTGTCCTACAAAGCTACTGCCAAATACATGAGAAATAAAACAGAAGCACAAAAGGCCTAAAATAGGAGTATAAAAATGGGTGTATCAGACAGTGGGGAGAGAAACAAGAAGAGAAGAATAAAATGATAATTCATTAATTTAACTTGACTATATCACAGCAGAAAATCCATTATATTCTAATTAATGATCCAGTATTAGTACTGGGATTTTGAAAAAGTAAGCATATTTCAGGAAACACCACAAATCTCCTTGCAAAAATATTTGTACTGTATACTATCAAAGAAGAATTTGACTTGTTTATCATTGAACAGGAATGCTTTATAATCATATTTCATCAATACTCTACCACATATAAATTATTTTCTGTGCAGTTTGGCTTCCATAAAGGATTTTCCTAGAACATTGTGCAAAAGAACAAATAGCAAATTAAAGTCAATATAGTGCCAAGATTTATATCTGCTGTTCTTTTTTCAAATAGACAAGTTAAAATGCTAACTATATAAAACACTACAGTGTTGCTCTTGTTGGAAAATAAAAACAGTACCCTGGTTGCAAATTCATGTGTGGAAGGACACCCTGAGTTTTGTCCTCTCCTTTCAGTATGACAGTGGCAATATTTTATAATCCTCCTGAGCCTCCATCTCCATAAACAAGTGAGATAAGTGGGGATAACAGAATTTTTCTAACAGGACTGTGTGACACTAGGTAAAGCTGCCGCAGCTTAGGATGGCAATGAATGATGCTGAGAATATTGTTGTTATTATGCTACTATCCTGTAGGGAAGTCTCCAGCAGGAAGGGGGGTGTGGGGGATTCAGTTTACAAGATGGAGAAAAGCTGTAAAATCCCCAAAAACCTTTTTTTTAGATCTAGGTTACTACACGAAAAACATGCACGAACATCTCCAACTTGGTCAACACTTGAGTTGATCTATCTTTGGGCCTGTGACAGCACAGTCAGCTGCCATACACCTCTCCCCAATCTTGGAGTTAGTGCTTTTGACACCTGCTGCCATCCATAGTCTGTCTGTCATCCCTGTCAGGAACTTCCTTCCTTTTACTGGGATCACACCCTATTCAGAAGCATCCAGAATCCACACACACTCTCCATGACAGCAGGAAAGCCTATCATTTTGTCCATGCAGCAAAAGTGATGCATGTTTTAAGTACATAAAGATCTTGTACTCTCCATATGTATTTTTAAGAGGAAATAGTTTGATGCATTTGTCATTCTTTTTATGAGCTGGTTATAAACACTGTAGTCCTGCCTCCAGGAAGCTGGAGGAGGGAACACAGCAGTGAAGTCTCTTTCCAAATTCTGTCACTCTCCTTTTCTCCATGACTCTTCTACCACAGGTTGTTCTCAGGCACTTCCAGAGCAGGCAAATCACAACTTTGTATGTGGCTTCATCCTGGCAAATTCTGTTTTAAGGCAGAACAATGGAATTATAGAAAAAAATGGTACTAAAGCAAAGTGTAGTAATTTCTTCTGTACTAAATACTTGTTCATTGAGGTGTTTCATTGATGAATGTTTCTCAGTATTACTTCTTAGGATCTCCCTTTATGTGTTCACAATTTCAACAATATCACTTATGTATCACTCTCTAAAAATAACATTACTATTTTTTATTTAATACTTACTGCTATGAAGGAATGTTAACTAAAATATTAGATGAAGAAAGCCTACTTGAGGAGGCCAAGGCAGAAGTTTGAGATCAGCCCAAGAAACACAGAAGGGCCCTGTCTGAAAATAAATAATTAAGCAACAATGCAAATTAAATAATTTGCTCGAGATTACCAGGAAACAGAAAACAAGGAAGAGCTGAAGATAAGCAAGATACAGGGCATTCTTAAGCTCTATTCAGCTTAGTTCAATAAAATGCATTGTAAATAAGAATCTTAGACAGCATTCTCTTTAATATTTTCTATGTGACCCAAGATCATAGGGAAAGTTCAGCACCACTCTGTGAAAGAGAAGCAGATAGGCTCAGTAGCATTTCCCACATTGAATCAGAATTCAGGGTATCTGTGCAAGGGTTTCCTCACTTCCTACTGTATTGATCCCTGCACTTCACAGATTGATTGTTCATTAGTCCAGCATATTTTCTTTTTCTTTCTTTCTTTCTTTCTTTTTTTTTTTTTTTTTTTTTTTTTTTTTTTT
>PVKN010003273.1:18694-38150 GCA_004027915.1 Capromys pilorides | reverse complement strand
CAGGCAGGCAAGCAGGCAGGCAGACAGGCAAACAGACAGACAGACAGACAGAAAACAGCCACTGCTGCAGATTTCTGGGTCAGCATGGAGGTAGACTTTGGAAGGAAACAGGTTGTGCAGGGCAGAGTTCACCAGCAGACCCTGCTGCAGGAAGCAGGCTGGCTGCTCCATGCTGCTCAGCATTCCATTGAAGAGAAGCCGAGTGTCCCTGCGCCACCAGCTGTGCCCTGCCCGACACCACGTGCCCCTGTGTGAGGCAGGCCTGACGCACATGGCCTGGCTCTGAGACTGACATCACAGGCTATTGGACTTCCTCGCCCCACCTTATGGGACCTGTGTTGGAAATACGCAGAAACCCTGAAAGCCTCGGTTCCCCAGCGAGTCAGTTTTTATGACCGAGCAGAGGCTACTCCTCCCCTCCACACAGGCCCTCTCAGCAGGAGGCTGAGGAGATGACATACACAAGCTGCAGCTCCGGAAGTGCAAACTCCAGCGAGGAGGTGTGCCCCACCCTCTGGTCTGCAGCGCCCCCTAACCATTTCTGGAAACTCTTCCCAAGCAAGTGATAAATGAAACAAATGGTATTCAATGTTGACCAGTTCAGATTCCTTTCGCCTGAACTCGGAGACATCAATTGCTAAAGGCTGAGATTTGCAGCATGAATTTCCAGTCTCATAGCAGAAATAACAGGGCCACATGCCCTTTGGCACCTGGGGTGCTGAGACTCAGAGCTGCAATCTGTTGCATTCACTGAGTGTTATTATCACTCCCCATGGGTCCAGGGACAGGGCTTTGCAAGCACACACAGTCATATTTCTACAGAAAAAATATATGAATCCACACACCATGTGTTGTAAGCAAGAACTATAAATAGCCCGGTGTCAGTCTGGGTCAATTTTTGCAGCCTAATGAGTTCAGGCCAGGCCAGCTTTTGCAGCCTAATAAGTTATAAAATGTAAGCTTTCTGAGCATGCAGGCCTCCAAGATTATGTGTGGGGGTGGACTGTGAGACCATGGCCACTGAAGGGAAATTTGTCACCCATCAGCCCCTGTGTGGAGCATGCACAAGCTATGTGCCACATAGGCACCCGGATGGGGGGTCACTTCACCCCTCAGGATGGAGCAGAGAAGTCAAGGCTCAGGCAGATGCAAGCGATCACTAGCAGAGTGGACTCTTCCAAACCCTGGTGTCTGCGCTCTGGAGAAGGACATTGAGCTAGACCTGGCCTGAGACCTGGGACCCACAGACAGGCAGAGGGACTCACAGTGACAGACAGGGCAGCCCATCCTGGTTTTTCCAGTTTTACTAGTATCTCCTCTGAGCCAGGAAGTCAGGCCGACATTTGACATTTGCACGCAGGCAGTCTGAAAGTGAGGCAGCCATAAATCCACAGGTGCTCTGCTTGGGGTCAAGGAATCCGGAGCAGTCAGGGATCTGCTTGCACTAAAATCCTCACCCTCAAGGGCCACGGGGTCTCCTCCTCCTCCCCGATTCTCAGTCCCCTGCTAAGTGTCCCCTACCTACTTGTCTGTCTCTTTTCCTGAAGAAGGCCTCAGAACAAAGGCCTTCTGTCTCTGCAAAGGCCTCAGCGTCCTGCACACCTCCTGGGATAAACACTGCCCATGATGGTGTCCCGTGGGCTCTGCTGGTTCCGTCGCAGTGTCCGCATCGTTCACCCTCTCTGTCCCTCCCCTGTGACACTTTTTCCCAACTTTTATTTATCTTGACCCCTGTTTGATAGCAATCTCATCCCCTCTGGGAGCTGCTGCATGCATAGAATGCAGCTCAACTGCTCATCCGCTCCCCAGCCTAATCCAAAATTGACCTTGCCAAGGGCAAAGGTCATCCACCCCAAAGAGGCCTAGATGACCCAGGGCATGGGAGTCCACCAGTGTGTTCCCAGCTAAGACTGGGCTTGTTTAACTTCTGTGCTAGCAGCTTGGATTCGTCTCTTGGGCCTCAGCTCCTCCAGGCCTGCACTGCTATAACTGGGAAATGGGACCCCATTTTCCTTATAAGTGCATCTTTACGTGGAGCTCTGTAGAATGTGAATATGAAGTCCTATTAGTTTATAGGAATAGATACGTTACAAATCGAGTCCAGCACCCCCCTCGACCACAACGTGCATGCTCCAGGGTGGCGCGCCCACGTGTCAAGGTAGATTCTGAAGCTTTGCCAAGGTTACAGATGCAAAAGAGCTGCCACTGCTTCCTCTAGCTCCATACGATTGCTCTGTGCAGCTTCTGTGAGCACTTGCTCCTCCCGGCAACCGCGGGACTCTTGCTCACTGTCTTTTATTTATTTATTTTTTAATTTGAAAGAGAATTTTTAAGAAATAATAAAGATGGTACCAAATTTTAAAACAAGATCAGAGGAAATTAACAATAGTCACTATAGTGCATATTGTTATCTTCAAGTAGTTGCTCTGATTACCAGATAGAGGTGCACAAACCTGATCAAACAATGTAAGTGCTCACTGCTCCTTTCAACAAGCTTATAGAAATTAGTCCGTATATCCTGACCTTTTTTATCTGCTTTCGCCCACCCCAGTTGTTTCTTCCTCGTGAGCAGCGTCTTTGCCTTTCACAGTGTTACTGTACCTTCTAGATCTTATTCTCTCCTTCAGTTTCCGTTGTCAGCAGGCAGACATGGTCAAGTGTGCAAGGCACACTTGTTGCACTGCATGTGTGGTCTCTCTCAGCTCCTAGCTCGAGGCTTGGAGAGGGACAGAGCTCGCTAGCAAATGTGGAATCCCTAACGCTGGGACTCCACATCAGGCAGTGTCCCCAGTTTCCTGGATCCTCCCATGTCACAAGGTTTGGGGGGTCAGTAGGCAAATTCCAAGGCCCATATATTGAGTTTGCAGTGGGCCATGATGGGTTTCCAGGGCCATGATCTTAGCAGTTGAGACTGGGGATGCTCAAGAGTCACATTCTCTGTGGTCAGCTTGGCTTTCCAGGAGTGGACCTGGCTCTCAGTGACTCTTCCAGAATCAGAAGACCTCAGAGCTACGTGGAGTCACACTGTGTGACCTGCCTTCCTGTTGACCTGTACTAGTTCTTCTTGCAAACACACCAGCCTCAGAGCTGGGCAGTGGTGTAACAGGAAGCTCTTCTGGCTTAAAGTCTCCCTGAATGAACCCTAGTGGTTCCTACAAATAAATATCCCTTCTTCCATTTGGCAACAGTCCATATGGTGCCTTCTCTCATGAGGAAGACCTCATGATCTGCAGGGTGTCCCCAGAAGCCAGGTAACAGCCATAGGTAGCCTTAGACGTCTGGAAACTTCAGTGCCTTTGTCAGCCTTGGGTGGCCTCTTAGGCCTTGGGAGGCACTTCCAGACCTTCTGGGTCAGCTTGAGCCTGCTTGCTGGCAGCCCACTGCCTGTCCTGCTGGCTGCAACCTGTGGCCCCATCCTTAGTCCCTGTCCCTATGCCACGTGGGGGAAGATCTGATGCCAAGGTCAGGCATCCATGTGGTGCTGGGTCTCTTATACTTGCTTGCTTTCCTCAGTGAGTTTTGGACCTTGGCAGAGCTCTGATAACAAACTTGCATGGATTTCACTGAAATGGCAAAGTTATCAGTCTGGAGTCCAGTGGCTCGATGGGGTCTGTTTCTCCTTCTTCTCTCTTCACTGCATACCATGCTCAGCTCTGCAGCAACTCGTGTGTTCGTGGGCTTTGTTTCTACATGTGAGTGCCCCTCTGCACCAGGCCCTGAGTCTCAGGCTGGCGTCACAGAGGCCACCAGGTCCCCCTCAGCCCTGACCCTATGGCACCCCCAGATATCAGCTCACTCTCCCTGGAGTAGATGCCTCTTCTTTCTCCCCAGCCACTGAGGTGCTGGGAGGGGCTCCCGGTGCCCATGATGTCCCAGAGTGTGGGCAGCCCCAGCGCGCCTTTCCTTCTGGCATTTGGGCCACCAGACGTGGGCGTGCTTCTGCCTGTCACTAGGCAGACGCGACATGAGTGGGTACCACTAGCACACTTCTTCCATTTGGAAGTGTGGGAGCCTACAGCATGTTCTTCTTTTTTCCTTCCTAGAAGTGCAGAAGGGATAGTGCCAGTGAGGCGTGGGCGGCTTAGCCATCGCTGTCACCCAGCCACCTTGTGTTGGCTGACCCTGAGTGCCCATGCTGCCCACAGGGTGCAGGAGCATGAGCAACCTGCCATCAGCTTCCTTGCCCATGTGGAACTTGCTTGGAGCACTGCCAGAGCTGGGAGCTGAGCTTAGGCTAGGCCCATAGTCAAGCATACCTATGCTCTCTAAGGTATATCCTCACACATAAGAGTTCAGCCTCCTGCTCCCCCTCTTGACTATTTCAGCATTGCTTGTGCTGCCCTCAGTTTCCTCCTGGAAATCTTCCTGGCCCTCTTGCCTCAAAGTTGCTAACTCCCTTTGCACTTCTGTATGACCCCATCCCTTCCACTCAGTGGTGTCATGGGCTTGCTGTCCACCTTGGTCTGTAGGTCATAAGCTCTATTTAGAGGGAGAGCGAGGGATGGAGTTCTTCCCACCATGGTCCTCTCTGTGCCCAGTGTCACTGCTGATGCAGACGAGGTATTTCACAGCTACAGCGGAACTGCTGCAGGACTCAGTGATTTGTTCAGTGACCACAGAGATTTCTTACATTATGCAAGAGCAAGATCTTAGTATCTCAAAGATTATGGTTCAGAGCTTTTGAGTGGGGTTAAACCGAGTCCCTAAAACTTGTTTCCTAACTCATACTGAAATTTTTTTCCCCAAATTATACAGTTTTGGTCAAGAAGAGAGCACTATGTTGTTATCCATTGTGAGTCAAGTGCAGAATGGATGGACATTAAGAACCAGGTAGGAAGTCACGGGTCACTGCAGTACACTGCAGGGAACCTTGACAAGGGTGGGTGAAGCACCTAGCTTCCTTTTTGCACTGCAGAGGCAAACAAGCTTGCTTGCCTCCGGTCCGCTGTGCCATTTTCAGGAGCAGATGCTGTACCAAGGGTTCAGGGTTTTGCAAGGCTGCTTCTGTCTGCAGTGATATGATTTTGCCTAACTGTCACAGCCTGACTCTAGGTCCCAGGGCTGGGTGTGCACCTGCCCCTGCTCCGGCCCTGGTGTTCTCTGCTTTCCACAGCACTAGGTCTACAAGAACTCTTTCAAAATGCTCATGTTGGTGTCATCCCAGGATCTATCCTTTAAAGTTTAGGGGCCAGAGTGTGGGAAGGCACCCTCAGCGTGTCTACACATTTCTCCTGAATGTCTGTCTGTAAAGAGTGATGTGTCCCCTCCAGAACAAGGAACACTGGGACACACAGTGTGTAGCATTGGCCTTTTGGGAAACACTGCGCTGAAACACAGGCTGAGTGCCTTCCAATGCCGGGATCATGGAAGGGTGCAGGGCCCACAGCTCTGGAGGCCTTTCATCTCCTGTGCGAACTCCTAGTAGCAAAACTTAGTTTCACCAAGCATGTTTGCTTTCATTCCCACATTAAAAAATTTAGTACAGTATCTCTCTCCATAGTGATGTATGTCAAAGTGGATGTGGGTGGTCTCCCTGAGTAACTGGCCCAAGGCCGCTCAATTACTGATCAGATATTGCTCTTCCACTTCTAAAATGTGCAAGATGTTCAACTGAAGCTTCACGTCTGGTAATTCCATATCATATGATGCAAGTTTAACCATAAAATGAGCTTTCACAAGGACCTTAGGTGTGCTGCAGAGCATGGACCCATCTGCATGGAATAAGAAGTCGACTGGAATTCCTGCCAAATGCAAGCTTGGGCCGGGGCTCTGCCACACTCCTCACAACCCTTGACTTGCATTTCTCTAATCTTGTGCTTTGTCACTGGGCTCACCACCCTCTCTGAGTGCCTTCTCAAAGCCATCTCCCACCACCAAGCCTCAGGGACTCTTGCTGGCTACACCTCACCTATGCTTTACTCATCCAAATCTCAAGGATGTCCTCTGCCTCTATCCAAGAATAAGTGCCTCTTATCCCTGGCACTGGGGCTGTGTGGCTGGCCTAAGAACAACCCGCCTGATTCTGTACGCGGCTTGCTAGGCTCTCTAAGAACCTAGAGAGGTAGTTCAGTACCTGTGTTCAGATGGACAGCATGGACATTTCCACAAGCAACACAAAAAACGGGAGTGACAAGACAACTGGGCCTTGTTATCCATGGACCTGAAGTCTGGCCAACTTTGGTGTCACCCTGTTAGTGGACACAGTCACCTGGACCACTTCAGCAAGGGCTCGAGTGAGAACCATGGTGGGATCTGTGGTAGGCCTTCCTGGTGGTCTCTACAGCTTTCATTCCTATTTCTAATCATATCCATGCCTCAAATATTTAAACATCTACTGAGCCCCCAAAAAACACATTCAGTTCTAAAAATTTGGAGTAATCATAAGTAAAATGTGATTTCTGCTTCCCAGTGAGCTTAGTGGGGAGTTAAGTGTATATGTAATGAGCTAGATTGAGAAGCGGTGACCCTGCTCTGGAGCCTGTCTGTCTTCTCTTCACATATGTCTTGGGTTTAGTCTGCCACCTTCCCCCGGGACACAGAGGGCAGTTTTTGCCCAGACCTTACAATGAAGACAACCACGTGGAAGGGTTGCAAAGGCTCAGTGGCCAGGAGCCCCCGTCCTGCTCGGCTGTGCCATGTGGGCACCTGTAAACCCGGCAGTGCTGGCTCTAAGTTTCATTTCCTCGCCATGGCATGGTGCTACTGGTAAGTGCTGCTGGCGCTGAGTCAAACACGATGCTTAGATATGTGCGAGAGAGCTGTGAAGGGCCCCTAGTCGAATGCCGCCATGGACAGCGGAGGCACACAGCTCCGCAGACCCACGTAGGGTCAACACACGGCAGGGGCCGGAGAGCCAGACAGACCTGAAAGGCACGGTATATTGCATCTTCTCGGTTCTCACTTTCTAAAACTTCCTTTGTAGAAAACAGTTGTGAGTAGAGCACGTTTTCAGTCCCTAAGGATTGCACTTTTCTGTGGCAGCCACACCTGACCCTCCACACCGTCACTATTTTGCACCCCTCCCCTTCTTCCTTCTCTCCCCACGACCTCTCTTGGTCCCATTGGCAAAGGATCGATCTCCCTGCCCACTCTCACCTATCTTCCACTGTATTTTGTACTTTTAATTTTCATAGACTTTGGGTTTCTCCTGTGAAAGACACAGAAGACCTTCTAGAAAAATATTCTCAGTTACATTTTTCAAAAGGAGAGAGTCCGTAAGGAAGTTCACAGGCCTGCCGGGGGCCCAGTCACAGACCACCAGAGAGCCGCACCGTCCTTGACGTCTTTGAGTCTCAGGCAGGGACTGTGGAGACAGGGCCCCCCACGTGGAGGGGCAAGCTCCCCGCAAGCCTGCGCAGAGCCCCAGGGACACGCCCTGGTCCGTCCTACCCCATCGACGATGGAGGCGTGGAGCTCCATCTCGCCGTCGTTTCTTCTAGTGAAATGAAAGCGCACCATCTGCCCAACCACATTCCGCTTCCAGGAAACCAAAATGAGAGCGGATGTTGTCTTTCGCTGCTTGCTCTCATTTTCTCATCTTCCTTTTATGTGTGACTCTATTTTTGTTATTGCACCTTCACAAGCTACACTTGGACTTTTGAATTTTCCAAAGCCCCAGCCCTTTTCAGGGTCAGTTGCCCGCTATGCACCTGAATCCACATGTACTCCTGCAGCCACCTAGCACAGGTTCCCAACCCCAGCAGGCTGCCCTCCAGCCCCCTAACTCCAGGCCACTGGCCGTGTCTGCTCCAGCACTGAGTGGACGTGAGCAGAGTTTCGGGATTGGGAGCTGGCTAGGGAATTCCGTGGGTGAACGGTACAAGAGATGCTTCCAGGGATCTTGGTGTCAGAGTGTGGCCCTTCGAGGGACCTCCCATGGGAATGTGTGGCCTGCGTCAGCTGCTAAGACAAAAGGGACCTAAGGAGGCCAGCTGCTTCCCCAAGGCTGGAGGGACCCCGGACAGTGTCCAGGTTCATAACGCATTCCTGCCTGGAAGGTGGGAGGCGAGTCCGTGGCTGTGGCCCAGGAAGCACAGCAGGCATTGTCAGAGGACGCCAGAGCCTCTCCCACGCCTAGGAGGCAGGTCGGCCGTGTCACCACCTCTCCTTGTTTTTCCACACACGCTGTCCCAGCGCAGTCCTTAGCAGACAAGCCCTTCGCTGACTGTCTGCAGAATTGTTCTCAGGGGACAGCCAACTACAAGGGTCTGCTGGGCAAGCTGTGTCCCCGGAAAGAAAAGCTCAGCCTGCGAGTAGACGCTGAGCCCTAGGAAGTGTGACTTAGAGGGCAGGCAAGTGGTAGCCTGTGCTGGCCTGGAGGCCAACCTTAGTCTCCTGAGGGAAGGGCCCCAGGATGGTGGCTGTGTCCTGAGCTTCCAGCAAGCCCAGACAATGGCCAGAGTCAAGTTGGAGGTCCAAGTGCAGGGCTTCGCTGGGCTGGAAGTCAGCACGGTGGGGACAGATCTGCGAGTCCAGCCTCAGCAGAGAAGGCCTTTGCGAGTGAGAAGCAGGCGCTGAAGCTCTAGCTACCTGTTTCTAGCGCTGTAACCTGGGAAACTCCCCATTTTCTCTCAGATTCACTTCTGTGCTTCACATTTTAAGAAAAGGAGACAAAGATCATTGCAGTGCCCATGTCCGTTGGCTGGCTGCAGGGCAGTGCTGGTTGCGTGCAAATGTTGTGTAAGCTGGGAGGCGCTGCTCTGCGGCAAGCCCTGTGGCCTAGCACTGCCAGGCAACGTCCTAGTTGTCTCTTCTGCTGCAGCATGGGCTTCCGCAAGGTCTTTGTAGACTGCTCGTGAGCAGAGATGCGAGCTGGCACCAGTGGGGCTCAGGTTCATGGGTGACTTCCGCATGCACCTCCCTTATGTGATGCTAGTTAACTTCCAGATCTTCCTAGGATGTCCCTACTCTCCTCACTTAGGAGGGGGGTGACGCTGATAAGTGGACACAGGTGCTGAGAAGTGGAAGCAGGATGAGGCCAAAGAATTTCTTGATTGCAAAGATCAGACTCCCTGCCCTCTCAGAGGGAACCCTGGGGCCCAGAGCCGGGCACCGTGTCCTCCACAGCTCCTTGCAGCTTCACTTCAGGAGGGAATGGCAGTCCTACACTATGTCCTGTCCAGACTTCCAGACACTGCTGTGCCCTGTCACACTCATTAAAATCATGTCAGAAGTGCTGTCACTGCCTCATGGCTTTTCCTGAGCCAGAGCGCCCGAAACGTGCTGTGCACTCTCTACCAGCCCGTGCCCCTCTCCTGGCCAGGATCTCTCGTGGGAAAGGTGACCTGTCCTCCAGGTGGCCCACTTCCCAGCAAGGTCTGCAGTATGCAATTCCCATGGCAAACACACAGGAGAGGAATGATCGGGAATACTTGCCCGCCCCATGCCAGGAAGGACAGGCTCTGAGATACCCATGGCTCGTGAGGGCTTCCCTAGGATGTGGCCGGCTGCAACGAGACGTTTTGCTGGGTAGAGAGCTGCTCTCTTTAACTTCCAAGAAGATCTTGGGCCACCAGAAATGTAGACTGGACTGGTATAATGCCAGGAAAAGTGATTGCCATTGACACATATAATACTGGCCTCCGAGGCAGGTGAGGTGGGCATTTCAGCAGGTGCCCACAGTCAAGCTGCAGTGCCTCTATATCCGTGTTCTCACTTGCCTGGAAGTTTTTTCCTGTTGGGCCATGGAGGATGTGATGGAACGCATTTCCTGGACACCCAAATCCTCATGGAGGAGGGCAATCGCCTGCTCTGCTCCTCCAGCCCCTGGCCACCCGCGGAAGAATTTAGAGGGCATTGGCTGAATCTGAGGTCCCCGCTCAGACTTTCAAATGCTTTCATCAGTGCTGATTTTCCCGTCTCCATGAGCTGCACTTGCCTAACCTACCAGGTGAGGCCTTGCCCCGGTGCTTGCTTGCAGGTCTCTCCTGATGCAAGGGTGAGAGAGTTAGATTGCTTCCTGCCTGCCTGCCTGCCGACCCTTGGCTCTGTACCTCAGCTCCTTGTGAGAGCAGCACAATGTCAACCATGTGGACATGGTTCCTCGCCACTGTGACCTGAGGTTAAGAATGAAAATGAGTGGACAACAGAGTAAGGAGAGCTCAGTTTTATGATGGTGAAAGGGCAAGGGGCTGGGGATCCATGAACATTAATACCAAAAATATAATATCAAAGACAACCAATCTTGGCACCCACCAGGTGTAAAATGCTGCAAAATTCCACATGATACATCTCCTTTCTTTTCAGGACTGGCAAGAATTTAATCAGCCAATGGTCTGCTGACCCTTCTTGATGAACAGTAAGAACATGTACCTTTTAAATGAACATTTGTGCCATGAAGTATGCTAGAAATGCCCTACTACTGGGTCCTAGCACCATATTGGCAAAAACCAAATCCTCTGTTCAGGCAAAGCTTAGAAACTGCAAAATAGATTTCCAGCTATTGGGCCCTCAGCATGCAGGATTTTCTGACACCATGTAGATGGTTTTTTATTTATTTGCTCATTTTG
Source organism: Capromys pilorides (assembly GCA_004027915.1). Lineage (NCBI taxonomy): Eukaryota > Metazoa > Chordata > Mammalia > Rodentia > Capromyidae > Capromys > Capromys pilorides. The sequence goes on along the minus strand of PVKN010003273.1, from coordinate 27,642 downwards.
TTTTGTTTTGTTTTGCCAGCATGACTGTTTTTTTCCCTAAGAAGAAGTTTAAAATATTTAATGCATTCTTTCCTTAAGGTTGAGAAATCAAAGAAAAATCTAAAGACCCAATAAGAGAAAAGTTCAGATTTGAAAATTCTTTTATTTTCCTGTTGTTCACTGAACAAAGTAGAAGAAGTACAAGAAAATCAACCAAATGCAGCCAGGGCTGAAGCTCAAGCGCCAGCATCCCTCTGGAAGAACAGGGAGGGGCTGGTCTGCTAGCTTGTGCCCGTGCAGCTATTAGTAACAACTGCTTCAGTTTGCTATGATTTGACTTCAAAGCATGGTAGAAAACAAAAGGTATTTTTGAAGGAAGAGAACACTTTTGTGGTAAGGGAGATGCAAAAGGGAGGGCTCGCTGGCCCGCACGGAGGGTGGCGCAGGGCCCTCTCCAGCCTCCTTCAGACCACAGTGATCCTCGTGCTCATCTCCCACTCCCTGGCCTCAGGCCTCTTCCTTCCCAGCTCACCCCCACCAGCTGGTCACTCTACCCCCAGCAATCTCAGAGCTGGGGAACTCTGGTGTCACAGCAGACTCCTAGGCTGGGGTGTCTATGTCGGAATCCCAGAAGCCTCAGCTGTGCCAGCGTGTGGGGCCTGCGAATGCACATCTCCTCCTGGGAACCTGAAGCCTTCCTTGTTGTTGTTGTTCTTTCAGCTGCAGCAGAAGACACAGGTCTACTCCCGAGGCCTCTGAGGTAGGCTTCAGTCCTACCTCACTTTCTTATGAGATGGGTGGAGGAAGCCACAGAGTTGCAGGGCACTTCCACGAGCAGTAGGGGTCTACATGAAAGGATCCTGAAGGAAACTCTCCAAAAACCATGCAATAGCCCACCCCAGGCAGGTTGGGCTGCCCGTCTTTTGCCATGGACAGCATAGCTGGATGACATGGGATGATCTACAGTGACTGAGCAGAAAATAGGTCTGAGCAGCTGCTCAAAGAAGTGGGAAGAAACAGAGGCCCCACAGGAGGTCTTTCAGGTGGTGGGCATTCATTGAGCACCAGAATACTGTCACCCAGAGGATGCTGGGAAGGATTTGAGGGTCGCTGTTTACCTGACATTCAAATTCCACCAATCATTATTTTTTAAAGGCTGATTTCTGTATCGATGATTCATTCCTCTTTCTAAACACCAGACATACAGAGCAGTCAACATGGTGTGAGAAATTAACACCTGGTAGGAGAAAGGGGCTGTTGGCAGCAAGGCCGTCTTACACCACACCGTAAATAGCATGGCCTCTGTCTGCCTCCCTAGTAACCTACTGAGTCCTCACAGAATGATTAGGAAGAGGGGCTTTGCATCTTGCAGCACCAAGGTAAGACTTGAGATCAGGTTTTCTAGCGCCGTGGGTCTGTTCTCACATATTGCAAAAGTTGCTTTTCTATCCAAGTTTTAAAAATATATTTAAGAATACAAGTATACAGCTTTAAGGTCAGATAGTTTAGCTCACTAAAACACCTGCTTAGGCAGGTGTAGTGACCAAGGATCTATCCTTGGCATGCCGTGCCAGCCGGGCCCCCAGGTGCACTGAGAGGGCAACTGAGACTGGGCATGGTGGTATGCACCTGTAATCCCAGCGCTTTGAAAGCTGAAAACAGGAGGATTACTATGAGTCTGATCTGTGTAGTGAGGCCCTATAAGCCCTGTACTAAAAAAATACACTACAGAGAAAGGATACGGTTTTGGACAAATTTTTTTTTTTCTTGTCAATATTTCAAGTTTTGTGTACAGAGTTGTCCTAACTGTAACCTGTGAGCTAATCCCAAGGAGATGCACACTGCTGGTACCTCAGCGCCGCCCGACCTAGCTAGAGAGGAGGAGCTCCTCCATGCTCCCCAGAGCTGTCCCCTCTCTGCCTTTCACATGGCCACAGACAGTCATTTCTGTGCATGGGTTTTGTCCTTTGAAATGACAAGCACCCAACACCACCACTGGAGATGGCAGCTCAGAAGAGCTCAGGAGGCGGCTCGCAGCCACTAGGTCACACAGTGGATGCCAGGGACAAGTCTGGGCAGGTTTCAAAACCTACTCCTCCCAGTGGTTGGCCCGGTTCTCAGGGCACTGTCTGCTTTCTTTCAGGTGTATGTGAGACACACACTCACATATGATACGTGCCTGCATTCATCCACACCTGTACACATGAGACACAAGTGGGTTCATGGGCACCAACACTTGTACCCCATTTTTCAGTCAGCACAAGCTTATGTGAACCTCAAGGACTATAGACAAAGTGACATTTTTCTCTTTCAAGGTGAAGTTCCCCAGCCTATGTGATTAAGGGGAAAATGTCCTTAAGTTGCATTCAGATTTTTTTATTTATTTATTTTTTTTTGCTACATGATAGGAATAATCAAAATTATGTTCAGCTCTTTGTATCTGAGGCTCTGTCCCCCTGTCATGGCTTCAATCTGCCCTGGCGGTGACTCTGAACTTGGGAGCACCAAGCTGGACCTTGCCGTCCAAGCCCTGTGCCCACTAAGGCAAGAGGGAGCAGCGTGGAGCTTCGAGAGCAGGCTGCCCACTGCAGACGTGGCTGGTGATGCTCTCACAGCCAGCCCCTGGGTGTGTGCCTGAGCCTTCCCGTGTCTAAACCTGTAAGGAGCACCCACACGGAAAGGGAGGGGACTAAGCCAGGTGACTGACAGAGCAGTTAAGAAGGCACCTGGTAGGCATTTGCCTCACTTCCTATTAGCTATTGTACCCCCCACATGGGCACAGTTTGCTTTTTCTAAAAGTGACACCCTAGGTATGCTACTTGATCAAAGTCTAGCAGATTTCATCAACATACCAGGCCACCATACTGCCACCTGTGCCTGTCTCACGACTCTCCTGTCACCTGTCATCTCAGAGTCCTGACTGCCTGTTGGGTAGAGCAACTTGGGCTGTGCCTGGCCACTTAAACACCACACCTCAGCCCCATGCGTGGCCTAGGCATGCTGCAGGCCCATGCACATGAGGCAAAATCAGACTGGGTCCTGGGGCAAGCAGCATCCGCAGGAGCCCCGCTAGGCACTTTGTCATGCTGTCAGCACAGTGCCCTGTCCCCAGTGGGCTGAAGTCCTCACTAATGACACCATGTGTGGGAGCAGAGTTGGTGGCTCGAGCCAGGTGTGGTGCCTGCCTCTGGACCCAGGGCCTCTCTCTGGGTTGCTTCCTAACACCCAGCCAAGCCTCATTTTTTTCTCTTTCCATCACCATTAAAAAGAAAAAGAAAACAAAATTGTCACCTGCCAAGAATATCATAAGAAAAAAATACGGATGGGAATCCTTAAATAACAGCCCCTCCCCAATAAAAGAAATCCCAGCCTCCAGTATGGACATGATTTAAATTTTCATGAACAAATCATCTGGTTCGCACAAAGGTGGTGGTGAAGAAAACACTCCCAAGCCATGGGGGGCATCCGTGACCTGACAGGGCCCCCGAGGACCCCTCTGACCGGGCTCCCATGCCTGCTCCCTGTCACGGAAAGCTCTTCTGCGCGGGGCTAATTATCTTTTAAAATTCATATCTACAGCCATGGGCTGCCTCGTGGGATTAAGCAGAGTATGCTTTGCAAATTGAAAATAAGATAGCTGTTAGGAGTGTACACTTGCCTCTATGATTACTGTGGCAAACAAAGGCAAAACATTAATTTACATCTATTATAATAGAGAAACAAAGCCGGAGATATGCGTGGCATCCCAGGCGAGAGAGGCATCCGTAAAGGTGATGTTCCCGGAAGACAAGGTGCCGAGGGCTGCAGCAGGGCTTGGAGAGACCACTGCCTCCTCCAGGGCTCCTCCAACCCCTCAGGAGATTGGAGGGGGAGGCAGGGCCGCTGCACCCAGGGGGGGGCGGGGAGCGGGGAGTGGGGGAGTTTTGATTCTCCTTCTATTCACACCTGGTTTCCTAATGAGCGAAATGCATTTGCCTTTGGAGTTTGGTTTCGAATCAGAAGCTGGTGAGGTCCCTCTCTGAATTCCTACCACGAAGCGCGTTACCGTCTTCCGCCCTTCCCGGGTGCCTACTTACGGGGCGCGCGAGGCGCTGTCGGGGCTGCTGCAGGTGCTGTTATTTTCTCTGATGTCACAGAAGAAGAAAGGGACACAGGTGACGCTAGAACACTGGCCCGAGCTGGGACACCCAGACGTGCCGGGGCCTGCACCTCTCCTCACATGCCGGAGCCCCCAGGGCCGTGCGGAGCTGAGGCCACGTGCAGCTTCTCGCCCCGGGAGTCTCTTGTCACAGACGTGGTCATCTGGTCTCAGCAGTTCTCCAGCCCAGCACAGAAGACTGGCCATCGTCTCACCTGGGTGTGCCTTCACCTTCCGGGATGCCCTGCAGGACCCTGGGCACCGATCTCGGCTGCCTCCAGAGCAGCGAGCCCCAGGCCAGCGAGCCCCAGGCCAGCAGAATGCACCTCTTCTGTCAGGGACCGGGCCGCGCTGCTCACTGTCCGCCCATTCCGGGTCTCCTGTTCTATTCGCTGGTGCTATCCCAGCTCATCCACCCACCTACCCCAACCTCACCTGCGCTCTGTAGCACGTGGCGCCTTGTCAAATCCTGGCTCTCTCAATCCAACTTGTGACTCTGTTTGCGCTGGCAGGAGGGCTGCCACCTTTACAGGGACTGAGCGGCTGCGTTGGGTCGCCTGTCACCAGAGCCTTAGGGCATGGCAGGCTCACGGGGATGCGAGAGGGTTCCGCCGCGATCCATCGTGTAAGGAGACCGTAAGAGGGCGCTCATAGCGATGGGCATGGGTCTTGAGCTCACTGCCGTTTATGGGAGAGTAGAGTCTCTTAATGCTACTTTGCATTGGTTTTCCCTGAGTTTCTGAAATAAAGAACAAAGACTCTTAGAGCTCTTTTCTTCCTGAGTGTCTTGGCTGCTTTCTCGACTCTGCGACCCCATAACCAACACCTACGGCCTGAAGAGGAGGCCACCTGCAAGGCCGGCCAGTCGCACGGCGGGAGGGCATCGCCAGGAGAGCTGCTCAGGCCGGGGGGCTGGGGAGCAGGAGAACCGCGGCAGTAGCTGGGACCCGCGGCCCGAGAGGCCCTTCCCACAGGAAGCTACCTAGGAGGCCCCATGATCCGTCACCTGTCCCAAGCGCCACTTTCAGCGCGTGAGGCTTTGCGGGGCCCGCTGGACCTAAATCATCGCGCTGAGTGGGGACTGCCCAGGAGAGGGAAGTCACCCTCGTGTTGCCATTGGTTCTGTGAGGCTCACGGCTTTAGCTCCACAGCGTGGAGGTGCACTTCCTCATGCCTACTCCCTCTGGTGACCTCCACACAACCCAAGGACACGGGGCTTAAGATGGGGTAAAGGCTAGATTCTGGTCCCCACAATGTCGCTGTCCAGGTGCGGCGCCTGGGTGGGTGGCTGGCTCTCTCTGCCTTCAGCCTTCTGTGTCACTCGCTAGGGCTGAGGGGCCAGAGGCCGCTGCCTCTCACCGCCTGGTGCTTGGAGGTTGTGCCTGAGGCCGGGCTCTGGGTACAGATGAGCGCTTCTAGCAGAAGCCAGGAAGAGAAGGGTGGGGCATTGGAGCAGGAGAGGAAGGAGGCCGAAGGGACAGGGAGGAAGGCTCTGGAATCACAAGGTCGCTTGACTCAGGTCTGGGATATTGAATGTTTTATCTGGTAGAAACGCATACAGCATTTACAAATTGGAAGCAACTCTGTAAGCTCAGATAAGATTGTCTCAGTAACACTGTAGTGAGAAACAGCTCACCACAGCCTCCTTTCAATTAACCATTTAAATCACAGCCTATAGAAACCTCAGCCCCTGCTCCTTGATAATAAGAAAGACCAGAGCTGAAGAGTTTTGGTTCACGCTGCTACCTCTGGAAGATCTGCCATCTCTCTCTTCAGCCCAGAGTGGAGTGCTCCTCTTTTTGAAAATGTGCTCCTTTGGCTCTTAGCAAAGATCTGTTTGCCCCTAATCCCTTCTTCCCCAGCGCAATGTGATTCACTATAGATAACCCCTCCTGATTAATTTTGTTTTGACTTTAACTTTGACATTAGAAAAAGAAAACACTGAAGAGGTGAAATTCTCCCTGATAACATTAACTGTGCAGCTATTTTTAGCTGGTTTTGGTGTCTTATGAAGGAAAGGGGAAACAGAAATCTAAATTTAGAAAGAAATTAAATTGTTGATTGTCATTCAAAGTCCTGGTGTCAGATTAGAAAGTTCTCACTCTAGAGACCCTTTGTGATGAATAATAAATCAGCAATTTCCTTGAAATCCTTTTGAAGTTCTTCACCTCTGTCACCCGGGAGTACGCCAAAGATGCCCGGGCTAGGCAGGCGCAGCTGCAGATCTGAGGGTAGACACTAGCCTGCCCCAGTGACAGGGATGGACCACTGGGCATCCACTGGGATTGGCAGGGTGGCGCCACCCAACTGCACTCGAGCAGCACATGGGGCTGAGTTTAAGTTTGGGATCTAGCAAGGGCGTAAATGTAAGGCAGTTCCCTTCTTTCAGAGAACCTCAGTTTTGCAGTCTCTTTAATGGGTTGGAGCAATGCATGTGGCATGGGAACATCAAGCACACTCAGGAAGACACATGGATACAGTGTCATGTGCAAGACACGCGGGTGCCACGTGGATCATGCTTGGGGTGGTGTTCACGGCAGCACAGCCAGGTGCTGCACAAGTCAGAACCCACAGGCATGTCTGAGAGCAACCCGCATGCAGACTCTGAACTCTTGGGCTCAAAGTCAGTGACTAGCGGATCCCCTGGGTGCACGTACAAAGCCATGGATGCCACTGGCCCAGACGTCCCTCTGCCCCTGACACAGCCATGCCTTAAATGATTCTCCAACGCTAGGGTCATAGAAACAGTTCACAGAGGATGATCCCACCTCGGAAGAAACATTCAGGGACCACAGGAGGAGTGAAGGGGAGCCTCAGCCCCTGTGCATTCCACAGAGATTTTTGGGGAATCTTTCCTTGTTGTGTCTCTCCTTGCCCAGTGCCTCTGACTAGGTAGGACCTTGGGTGACTTCTGCTTTCTGTGAAGCCCTATGGGGAGCAGAGTACCTGGAGGAGACTTGAAGGCAGGGCACAGATGACAAAGTACTTCAAAGAGAAAGGAAATACGGGTGAGACCTGGCATGATAGCTCAGTAGACTAAATGCCTTCTTAGACAAGCGCTGGGAGCAGGGTTCAATTCCGGGTACCATGCCCCACTTCTCCTCCTTAGGCATGCTGAGCCAGCCACTAAGTCCTGGCATGGTGGCACACAGCAGTAATCCCAGCGCTGGGGAGGCTGAACACAGGAGGATCACTGTGAATCCGAGCTGCATAGTGAGACCCTGTACCAAACACACTAAAAAGAAAATTAGGAAATGTGGGTGAAAGGGGTGGAAGGGAGAGAAAATTGGGAAAGGAGGGAGGAAAGGAAGGACAATAGAAAGGAGAGAAGACAGGAGGAGGAGAGGGCGGGAGGACAGGGAAAAAGCAGGAAAGGAGGGAGCTGAAAAGCGAGCAAGAAAAAAGGGAAAGAAATAAGATTTAAAGAAATCTTTGTCATATGAGCTGTTTTACAGGGAGTGAGCATTGTTTTACAGTTTTTATTTTTGTTTTTGGACTTTTGGACTATGTATACAACTACTTCCTTTTAGTTCATTGAGGAGAAATCTTTTGTACCAATATGATTAGAAAAATTATCATGTCTGCATCCTGTACTCTGAATAACTACTACAAGGACAATGATATGCATTGTATTAATTATTGAGGATGTATTACTAATGTGTTTTGAAACTGTCTCATTGTTGTTTCTTATTAAAAGTAATAAATATATTTTTCAGTTTTTAAATTGTGGAGTGCTAAGCTTGCACTAATCCACGGTATGCACACAAAAGTCATCTAGAATGCACCAGATGGATTAGAAGGGAAGGGCCAATGTCCATTTGGGTAACAATAGTAATTTTTTATCTATGGTATATAATTTATTTTTTAATTTTTATTTTAAAGAAAAGAAAAAGTCAATAAAAATATGATAGAAAAATTCAAAGCACGCAAGAAAAAGAAACCCTTCTCCACTGCTGGTGGGAATGTAGACTGGTGCAACCACTATGGAAATCAGTGTGGAGACTCCTCAAAAACCTAGGACTGGAAATGCCATTCAATCTAGCTATCCCCCTTCTTTGGGTGTTTTCCCAAAAGAACTGAAAATATCATATCACAGTGACATATGTGTGCCTATGCTTATAGCAGCAGAATTTGTGATAGCCAAATCTTGGAAACAACCAAAATGCCTGTCACCTGAGGAATGAATGAAAAGATGTGGTGTTTTTATACAACGGACAACTGCTCAGCTATAAAGAAAATCAATCTTGAAGCCTTTGTAAGAAAGCAGGTGCAACTTGAAGCTATATTCATAAGTGAAATAAATCAGACCCATGTATATAAATGTCATGTAGTCTCCCTAGTACAAGAGCTCAAAAGAAGAAATAAAAATTGAAAGGTATAACACAGTTAAATGGAAAGCAAGAACTTAAGGACTAAACAATGAAGACAGAGAAAGGAGAAAAGTTAGGAAATAAGGCAGGGGCAAAACCATACATTTATAGAGACAAGAGAGTTAAGGCAATGGTCCTAAGAATCTCCATCAGGTTTTTGAAAACAGCAATTAATGTGTAGAATTCTCACCCTGACTAATTGTATATGCTGATATCTGTGAACTAACAACTACATTGAGGATAGCAATGTGTAATACTAAAACCATGCTTGAAGTACCTATCATTTTAGTCTTTTAAATGCATACTGCTTCTAATGTCATATCAATTATTGCTATACTCTCTTTAAAGTAAATGTTTGTTTAAAAAAATAATAAAAGAAAATAATAGACAAGAAAAAAGTCATAGAATTGTCCTGTTACAATGTTGTATATGGGTTGATTTCTCAATATCTGGGCAAAAAA
>PVKN010003273.1:0-18594 GCA_004027915.1 Capromys pilorides | reverse complement strand
GCTTCTATTCTGGATGTTTAACAACTAAAGTTTGCAGATCAAAAATTAGACAGAGAGATGAGCTAAAAAGATGGCCAATATTTTGGTCCTAGTCCTTCAAGGTCACTGAGGACTCAGGACATAAGAGAACCCCTGCTGTGACATCCTGTAACTAAGTGGTCCCAAATTTTCTGATCAAGGAGATTATGGGGTCACAGAGGAAAGTGATCGATGATGCGTAGTGTGCCTAAGGAAAGTCACCTAAAGAGAAAACATTCTCTTAGCTCAGGCTTTCACAGAGAGCAAACTGGTCAAGCAATGGCCGTGACTCATCCAGATGGTGACACTGACAGGAGATCCCCAAGGTGTTGGCTCCAGGATAAATTCTGAGGGCATTTGACTGATTTTGTCAGACATAAAAGTTACATTTTTAGTTATATAGGTCTTATTTTAACTTCGTCTTAACCATCCAGCAGAAAAGTGTAACCATGAGGTATAAAAAGTAAAGCTATATTAATATTCTGTGCTGTAAAAAACTCAAATCAACAACTTTAGACAATTGCCAGTTGTGCTGGTAACTCACTATTATTATGAACTATTGGACTATATTGGGTTATGTTGCTGAATTCAAGTACCTAAAATATTTGGACTGGCATCAAGTATAAAAAGGTCCTTTACAAGCTTCTCTAAATAAAGCTTCTCTAACTGCAATGGAACACCCATCTCCAACAAAACAAAACAAAAAAGGCAGATATAAATGAAGGAGCATTTTGTAGTGAAAAAAGTAATATATGTATACACAAGATAGGATAGATATACAGCTACTTTCTCTTAGTTCAATGAAAATAAAGGCTTGTACTAATATTGTTTAGATAAGATATCATGTTTACATCTTGTCTCCTGAATAACTACTACAAAGACAATATGCAATGTATTAATTATTGTAACTCTCCTACTCACCTGTTTTGTAGCTGTGTCATTGTTATTTTATCTTTTTTTCTCATTAAAATGGATATTTTTTTTTTAAATTCAAAGAGAGCTTGTAGGTGAGTAATCCCATCAATCCACTGCATATCATTATCTGCCCAGCAGTCCTTCAGATTGCAAGATCTAGGACAGAAAAGCTGATTCAGCGATACAGGCATAAACTTTTCCTTTTAGTGAACTAAGAACAGTTAGCAGCTTCAGTCCCACCTGTGAAGATGAAAGAGAAAGAAGACCCAAACTGTACTGTAGCTACTGTAAAATGTGAAGAAAATGCTCAAAAGGAAAGACAAACAATAGTAATTTTTATCTCCACATGCAAACTTGATTGTGCAAAACACATACGTAAGATTATCTATTATTTTTTCTCAGGCATATTCCAAATGTTTGGAAAATAAAAGTAAATATATATCAAGTAGAAAGAAGATATCCTAGACTCTTTATTGTATAAACTGAGTGTAGAACTTGATGATCTGACACACATATTGTAAAATAATCACCCATGATCAAGCTACATATAAGTCCAGTCCCATAGTTAGCATTGTGTGTGTGTGTATGCACGCATGTGCAGTGATACACTTAGAGACATTATGACACGTGGGATAAGATGAATGCAGACAGACGCCACCTGACCTTCTTCACATGAATGCGAAATGGAAATGCCAGCCTCCTTCGCGGTGACCTGTTTCTCCTTCTAGTTTGCAGAATCTTCCAGAATTGGGACCCGGATCCTCAGGAATCCATAAACTATCTCCTCCACTGGAGAAACACCTAAGCTTTGGGAGGATGCAGCCTTGGTCTCCTATGGAACCCTGGTTATCATCTAAGCCACTGAGGACCCTCCTATGGAATAGAAGGACTGGCTTGTTTGTCCTGGGTCTCTGGTCTGGGGTAGATCTTGAAGACCAGGCTGCTGGAGGCCAGGACCATGTGCATCTAGAACACCACAACCTACAACATTCTGGTCTGAAAAGAAATTAAAACTCCTAGGGCTCTTTGGCAAATTATGACAATGACTGGGTGTCGAAAACTAATTTCTCAGACAGAGCTCTGGTGTAGGCTGCTTGCAATCCACCAGATTCCTCTCAGCTATACCAAGGAATCAGTAGATCTCTTTAGAACAAGACCTCTCAGGACATCTGCACACAGATGCATTCGTCCCTGGGGCAGGGAATGCCACACCCATCTAAGCATGCTGAAGAATTGGGATAAACGGAGGTCTCAACTGAGGGGAAATCTTGTGTCATCTCATGACTCATCCTCTTTTCTCAAGAGAGACAGATTATGCACCGCATACTCCTCCAAGATGGTTCAGAGGATGAGCCCCTGAAGACAGAAATTCCCTAACTCCACCTCTGCCTGTCTGGGCTGCATTTGTGTTAGTCCACAAGGCTGCAGATATCTCTGTCTTTGGCACATGAACAAAGGAGATTTTGTTAGTCTGTTTTGTGTTGTTGTCCCCAAACACCAGAGGCTGGATACTTTGTAAAGTAGAAAATATTTGCTTAGCTCACAAGTTTCAAGAGCATGGAGTCAGCACTGACCTAGCTCTGCTCCAGGCTTGTGGTAATGGCAATCTATCAGGAGTGGGTACAGAAGAGGGCACTCAGCATGGCAGAAAGCAGCAAAGCAGGCTCAGAGTACCTGGGAGGAAGAAACACAGCTGCCTGCTCAGCACATAGGCGCAGGCATGCACCCCTCCGAAGGGCGGGACCCAGGACCTCCACCTCCACCAAGGGAGCCAGCCTCCAGCCCAGGAACCTCTGGGGAAGCACTCCACTCACCACAGCAGAGACCTTCATCCTGAGTCTGACAACAGAAAAGTGACCCTTTGTGCATCTGAGGCGGTGCAATGTCCCCGTGTCACTTGGGACCACCATGGCCCCTGCTAAATGTCCTTCACATACAATACAGGCTTTCACTTTCCACTGCAGAACCCTGCCTCTGCTGTGGACACAGGACAAACCCAGAATGGTCATGTTTATCCTCCTCCTCTCACTTAAGTACCCCTCGTTAATTAGACTCTCTCCACCTGACTGATGTCCACGGCCACAGTCCCCCATATATACTTAGACAGATTTGCATCAACATTGCATTGTTACACTTCACTTCCCCCTTTTTTTTAATTATGTAAAAAAAAATCACATTAAGCCGAATCTAATTACTGCAATGTATATTAGAAGCAGGGCACCATCAAAATTTTATTTAAATTAATCAGGTTTTGATTTAAGATATTAAATTCAAATTAATCATGTAAAAATGGAAATGATCCTTGACGTGCTTCCAGCTGTGACTTCAGTCTGTTTTCTCGTGAGTCACTTTCGGGATGTCTTGGGGGGAACATTACAAAAATTCACGCCGGTGCTATTTCAATTAGAGTTATTTAGCAGGACAGATGTAAAGAATATGGTATAATTAAGAAGGAGCTGATGACATGGTTGCAGATTTTCAGGATTAAAGGAGGAAGAAAAAAATAACATGAGCCTTGGTGAGAATTGACTGCTGGCCATCACACCCTCATGGAGGTGCAGGGAGGTTAAGGATTCATTAAGGACTGAAAGGAAACCTGCAGGACCACGGGACTTTTTCTCTGGAGCGACCCACAGTTCCACTTTGGCTTCGACTTTGAAGTTTCATTAACAAGCCAGTACTAAGCGACATTGCCATTCTTATCATTCCTGAAATTATCTTCCCTGTGGCAGTCCTAGCCACTGACTAATTTGATTCTAGGGCCATCAGAAATCTCCAAGTGTTAAAATAATACTTCAAGGCCCATTTGAAATCACATTTCCTATATTGGCATATGTAACATTGTGTGGCAAGGTCTGCGTATTATTGATACTCTAGGAAACACATTAGCCGTGATTGAACCAATGTGTTCTTTGAAAGTAATGCTACTGCATCACGTTTATCCTACAGAATGCATAGGTGAGACTATGAGACGCGTGTTCACACAGTGACCTGTTTTCAGAGCCACACAGATGGAGCTGGCAATAGGTCTTTATTCTTGCATGATAAAGCTGGGTTTGCGAAGGTTGGATCATTGCCCGAAGCCTCCTGTCTAACTGGACACTGGGGACAGGAAGTGACCCATTCCCATGGTCTCCCACACAGGGTAAGGCTGCTGCCCATACCTGTGTAGTGGTGAATCTCTAGGTGAGCTCGCTTTCAATCTTTACAGAGCCTGGAGAGCAAGAACACAACTATGAGGGCCCATTCGGGTCTTTCATGGTCAGAACAAAGATCCTTAAGGTGTGGTTGTCACACTGGGCCCCCCGTCTGTTTCCAGTGTTTTGGCTGAACCCCAGAGAAAGACTGGGGTGGGGGCTTTCCTGGCAGAGGATGTGACTCATGCTGGGTTTCAGAGTCTCAAATAATCAGTATTTCCATGCAAAGGACAGTGTGTGTATCCTTTCTGCGTCCCCTCTGACAGACACTGGCTTCGGCCACCTGGCTCTCCTGTCCTGTCCTGTCCTGCCTGAGCTTGGGAGTGAGGCTGGGTTCCCACTCCACTTTAGCCACTATTGTCTGGGGCCGGGTGTAGCCTGACCTCCGCGTTTGTACTCAGACACAGGTACCACGTGTCCCTGCTCTTCTAGACTGAAGTCTGGTGTCCTTCATGGCCAGTGAGGAGAACCTGAGAATCCCACAGCGAGGAGGGTGCCTCCCTGTGATTCTTACCAATAAACTTGACTCAAGCAAGTGCTGGGCACATGTCTTGTTGGTTTGGGGCACGTGGCAGTGAGAGTGGGACTTGAACCCCAACAGGGACACAAACATTTGTCAAAGGGGGAAGGGAGGGAGGGAAGGAGTTGAGGACTATAGGAGAACTGGGTGAAAGGATTTTTCCACCACTGGTCTTATGCACAATGTTCTTTCTGAATGAGGAGAATGTGCTCTAAGATGTCCTCTGTCCCTTATCCCAGACTTCTTAGTGTCACTAACCAAGGGGGGATGGGATCCCCACCCCAATGATGGCTCCTCCCTTACACGGTCAGAATCAATGAGAGAGGTGTAGAACATGGGTGAGTCACTGGTGGTCTGCTCATGTGACACAAATTCATGTAATTACTCTTTCACTATCACATTTCACACTTCCTGAAAGTGGACTCAGGTGGGAGGTTAAAGTAATAACTTTTGTTCTGGGTGGAAAATTGGGTTTTGTCAGTAAATGTTATTGTCAGTGGCTTACAACCCTGGGCAACCTAATAAGTGTTTCAAGTACTAGGAAAACAATCATATTTTTTTTTTTTTTTTTTGGTCTCTGCTTTTATGTTTCCATTCCCTTTGGTAAGTGTACCCTAGTGGCACATGCCCTGGAAAATGGAGACGAGTTTAACTCAAAGTTCAGTGCTTCTGTTCTCTGGTCCTGGGACAAGATGCTTTTCGTCTCTGGGCCTCAGTTTCCTCTCTTGTGAGTGGCGATGGATGGAGGGGCGAGACCTTGACACTCTCGCCCATGCTTCCTCCTGCCTGCTCCACAGGGGGGTCTTGAGTTTCCATGCACTCCCTTGTGGATCCGGACAGTGGCTGTGTCTCCCACTCCGCTCTTACCAGATGGGACTTAGGTAGCTGGTTAGTGCCTATCAGACGTCTTCTGCATTCAAACTTCCCCAGCCCCAGATACTTAGACATCATGGGAGATGGGAGACAGTGTGCTCTCTGTTAGTCCAGTGAGTACTGTAGCTTAGTCACTAGCAACAAATCTCTGTGACACCGAGGAAGAGATCTCTGCCCCACACTCTCCTCACTTGCGGAGGTCAGTCAAGAGTGCTTGAGGCTCCTCTGGGCCTTACCCTACCAGCATGTGTGCTCCTTGCTAATCTGAGCGTTCCCAGCAGGAGAGCATCTGCCCCAGGTCCTTCCCACTTTTTCCTTCCTTCTTCTGTGGTTCCCCTCCCCACAGCACCCCATTCCACACATCTCACAGTCCCTCATCAGCATGAATCTGTGCCTAGTCAGGTTCTCCAGCCTTCAGCATTTTCTATCTGGTTGTTTGCCCTTACTTCTATTCCCAGCACAAATCACCTCTGCAACGCCAGTTTTCACTTAGTTGTTACACTACTGCCTCACCCAGTTGGCCCCTGGAGAGAGAACTTCATTGTTCACCACTGTCATCACGGTGCCCGGTAGCTGACGGAAGGTCCACAACAGGCACTGAGTGAATGCCTATGTCTGCGACGGAATAGAGAGGCCACCAGGAAACAGGAGCCCCTTGTGTCTGTGACTTGGGTCTCTTTGGAGAGGACCTGGAGCTCAGTGACTGAGCTGTGACAGGAAGCTGCCTGGCACCTGCAGACCAAGCTTGCAGAGGCCCCTGGCACCTGTGTGCACGCAGGCACCTCTTGCATCATTGCCTGAGCCCTTTGGAGGCCAAATGCCATCTTATTTACTGTGCGCTCCTGGTCAGGCTGAGCTCCTCTGTGAGTGGCGACATCCCTGGAGTCCCCTGTAGCAGCAGGTCAGGGACAGCCAATTATCATGGAAAAGGTCTTGGTGGCTGCTGCTAATTGCCGTAGCCTCCACAGGTCTTCCTGCGCACCCCCTCCTCCCCACACCCAGGCTCCCAGGGGCCACAGTCTGCCAGAAGCCCAGGCTGCAAACTTCCAAGATGCCCACCCTCCATGCCCTCTTTATAGCGGGTCTGGAAATGACTAAGGAGGGCATCCAAAAGCAAGGACCCTGCAGAGTGGCCTTTCTCACGAATCTCCTGGGGCCTGAAACCCCTATCAACCTCAGGGCAGCCTGTGGCAAGGCTGTCGCTGCCTCTTCTGAAGTAGGGCCACCTGAGACCTCATGAGTTCCAAGGTGACCAAGGCCGTCCCTCGCTCTCGCTGCATAAAGCAGAATTAGGGTTGAGGGTAAGCCATCTCTCCAGCCAGGGCAGCCACCACCCCCACAGCTGCCTATGGGACGGTGGTTCCTTTTCTGAACCCTTGGGGCCGGTATATTTCAGCAATCAGAATTTGTCATTTTTGAGGAAGTTACTATGGGCCATAATTGTAAATGATGCAACACCACGGAGAAGCACCTGAGGCAGCACGTGGGGACAGCACTGAGCAAACTGCCCAACTACCACACTAAGAAGAAAAAGTAAAAGCTATTGATCACCTCAGCTGAGCTCTGTTAATGCAGGCCAGGTTTTGGCTACACCAGAGGAATGGTGAAATGACTGTAGGGTTGTGCACCTTCTTCAGAATCAGGACTCCAGAGCTGCAGCTGAGCAACAAGACCAGGTCTTGTTGATGTCCTCGGGCAGATAGTCCACGGGGTGAGCAAGGAGCACACGCTGCCTCAGTGTATAGGCCAGATGTTTGCTGGCAGAACCTCCCTGCAAAGGAGAGAAGGCTCTTGTTCTGAGCAGAGCAAGATGGATGGGTGCCAGCTGAGCTGGATGCGATTTGGGTGATACTCTCTTGGGTGTGTCACCCAAACTCAAGGTGCAGGGGAAGGACCCCGAGCTCTCCCCAGCATGACAAGACAGACTACATAAAAACATCTACGCATGGTCTGATGCATGCAATTGACCTGTAATTGTAGCCTAGGACCCTTGCGACCCACAGGAGCCACTACGACGCTGCACTCACGTCCAATCGGGAGATTCATGTACACCACGGTATCAACTGCCAGCAACTGGTATTTTTCCCAGTCTGTTTCCCACTGGGGACGGAGCAAGGGTTGGCCTTCCATTTGGGCAGTTTCACAGGGGCCTGGCTTTCCAGGAAAGCTCCTGGCCCGTCCTTATCGCAGAGTGGGGCCCCATGTAGGATGTTAGCAGGGACCATTTTCTCTGATTTTCACAGAACTTATCTCCCAAAGCCTGCAAGCCTCTTTTGCCTTTCCCAAGTCAGCTCCTAAGAAAGAAGGAAGCAAAGCTTCGCATTCGGTCTGGCAGTCTCACCGCAGCCTCCCCACTCGTGTGGGAGAACGGCTATTTTTTTTCAGGGCCCCAAGATACCTTCTCCTTCCTCCTATCTGATAAAGTTGCAACTTCCTGTACAGTGTGGGGATCAGAGGCAGCTCCCATCCCCCCAGCCATGAGTCAAAGGCAGAGGGCAAAAACAGCCTGGGTTGTCATAAAGGAAGACCAGACACTGTGATTATGTCAGTGGTACAGTAGGTGCCAGCTTGGGGGTAGCAGGAAGGAAGACGCTCGAGGCCTTCTGGGCCGGGCACCTGCTCTCTGTAGGCTAACAGCTGGGAATCAAAATGCAACAACATAAATGAGGGGGTTTGGAGTCTCCCCGTGCACTCAGGGCTCAGCAGGGCTCACTGTGTGAACCTTCGCATCTGTGAAGTGGGGTGTGCGTGTTAGCTTCCCCAGACTGCTAGGTCCTAGAGATCTTGAGGATGGGAAAGACTGCAAGACAGGGTGGGCGCCAGAGCTAATGAACCTGCAGCCCCTAAGCTCACAGCTCTGCAAACGTGGTTCTGTCACATCACTTCCAGTCTGCAGCACTCATTACGTTTTATCTCCATTTACCAACAGGAGCAGTAAAACACCACAGCCACGAAGTTCCTGCCAGCATCCCAGTGACAGCAAGTGGCCGCGTCAAGCCCCAACCTCAGCCTCATCTGACTCCTGAGTTGTCCTGATTCTAAGCATCGTCCTCATTTTAAAACTAAAACCAAAGCAACCCAAGGTGGGCTCACCACCGTCCTGTAGCAGTAGCAGCAGGAGGACCATGCTGGGCTATTCAAAGTGCCCAGCTTTGCAAAGACTGTGATGAGAAGAAGCTAGGAGAGGCTCGGAGTTTTGAAAGTGCACACAGTGTGCAGCTCAGCAGGGACAGTCAGGGATAAGCGTCGCCTCACTTTGCTGCAGATCACGACCTTTCTTGTAGGCAGAGACGTGCCCAAGAAACACCAAATGGGTGGCACAGTGGCATCTCAAGTTCTGCCTTTCTGAGTCTAGGCTTGGAAGACAGAGATCGGCTCCCTGTGTCTTTAACACCTGCCCTCGCCTGGGCAGAGCGCGGCCCTGGGGCCCTAGGCCCAGGCCTCCTGTTTTGCTGCACAGCCTTGAAGCCAGCCTGGCTGCTGCCCTGGGAGTCTCCTGGCCACAGGTGAGGTTCTGCAGCCCCAGCGATGCCCAGGGGGCCAATCAGGCTGGGCCTGCATGAGGTAAGATGGAGAGGCACCCCGTGAGCTCTGGGCTCCCTCAGAAATCTCAGCAGATCAATGTCACCGTGGCTTTTAATTACCCCTCCTAGGCCTCATCATTATTTCATGGCCTCTAATACACCCAGCAGGCAGCCCTGGGCACACAGATAAACAGCCACCCAGCTCAGCCTGGCCCCTGGGTTGCTGCCCCCTGCAGCTCCCCAGCCCCCAGGGAGAAGGGCCTGACAGGGCACTTGCCTTGCTGAGCAAAGGGCATGCGCCACCAAGAGCTCTGGGCCCTAGAGCAGCTGTCTTTCCTCAGAGTGAGGGCCAGCACTTGTCTACTGAGGACCTACTATGTGCAGGCATTGGCCCTGAGGCAGGAAGTAGGGCAGCATCCCCGCCTGACCCCCACAGGCTCCTCTATAAGGTCCTTCTGGTCACTGGTACCCTACCATGCACAGTCTTGCTCTCACCTGGGGGAGACTGTCCCTGGGGACACATGGCAGCCTGGGAATGATTTCCATTGTCACAGCTAGGGGAAGGCTGCTACTGGCATCTATTGGGGAGGTTGAGGGTGTGGCTCAGCATTCTATGTGTGCAGCCCTGATCCCATGGAGAGGGCACAGGGCCTGGGGAACAGCTCCTGCCTGGACTCAGGAGCAACTCCCTTAGTGTGGAGAGCACAGGGCCTCCGCCCTTACTTCCACGTCCCTCTTCAGCACGGGAGACCCAAGGCGCCAGTGGCCACCAGCTGTGGTACCTAGGAACGGGTGGAGCAGCTTCCCCTCCCTCCACCCAGAATCCCGTCAGTTCTGTTACTTGAACTCAATTACCAGCCTTTTAGGACAGCCTCTGCATCCTGCACATGCCCAGTAGGGCCTCAGTGCAAGGGCCAGGACACGCCTGCCTCGATCTGGTCCTTCCTTCCACTGGGCACAAGCTGACTGGATCAGGTCCAAACTCAAAGTCAGAAGCTGGTCCTATCCAGAGCATCCTGGGGTATGAATTGTCTGCGTCTTTCTCTTTCTTGCTGCCTCTCTTCTCTTTCTTTTCCCTTCCATCTTTCTCTCTCTCTCTCTCCCTCCCTCCTTCCCTTCTTCCCTCCCTCTCTCCCTCTCTCCCTTCCTCCCTCCCCTCCCTTCCCTTTTTCCTCAGCATGTATCCCATATTTTCAGACACCGCACAGCTGACAGAGCTCTTCCTATGTGAAATGTAGAGAAGAGGGGACTCCTATTTATTGAGGCCTCATTTTACATCAGCACCTCATATACGTCTTCAAATGTCATCTTCAGAGCAGTCCCTCAGGGAAGGTATTTCTTTTTTTTTTTTTTTTTTTGTGAATTTAGGACAGGGTTTACAAGGCCTACAGAGTCTCTCTGTGTAGGGTGGACTTGTAGTGACTCTCCTGTTTTCAGCCTCTCCAGTGCTGGGGTTACCGGCGCGCACTGCCACACCCAGTCTCCATGGCCATCTCAGGGTGCCCCAGCTGTGCTCCGCCAAGGCAGGCTTTCCATCCGCTGAGCTCTCTGGCTGGCCTTTTCATTATTTCTTTTCAGGGAATGCACTTCTTTCCCCCTTCCGCACATATGTTCTGGTCTTCCCAAGTTCGCAGAAGTCGGCTTCAGAGCTGGGCCCCAGCTCCGACAGTTGAACTGCAGAGCCAGAGCTCCTTGCTCTGCCAAGGCTCTCAGTAGGTCCCCAGGCAAATGAGATCTCGGGGACCCCTCCGTACAGTCGGCATCCGCAGTGCAGCACTGGGAGCCTGAAGCTTACTATGAGCTTGCACTTTTCCTGGATCATGGAAGGGAATTTCTGAGGTTTTCCCGTAATGGGACAGACACATGGTGTTTCATTTGGATAGAAACAACTGATCCTCTCGTTTCTTGCCTTTCTAAACAGAACTCTAAGACAGACTTTCTTATATCACTCAAGGTATATGCTGAAATCAGCATGTTTGTCTGAGTTCTCCGTTCTTTGACTGAACTATGCTTTCTGACAACTGCATCCAAATTTAGGCATTTTTCTTGAACTTGGAAGGTCTGTGGCTGACCTTGAGGAGACCTGGATGCTGGGTGTCCCTGATTAAATTCTAGTTGCTTCTGACTGAACTCTAGTAGTTTCTGACTGAACTCTGATCGTCTTTGACTGAGCTCGGGGTATCTCTGACTAAAATCTAGGTGTTTCTGACTAAAACTTGGGCATCTCTGACTGAACTCTGGCTGTTAACGACTGAATCTGGATATCTCTTACTAAATGCTGGGTGTCTTTCACTGAACTCTCTGACTAAATTCTGTGTTTCTGCCTGGGACATCTTCAGCATCCTCTCCTTTGCATGTCGAGCAGAGTTTGGCCTGGACCCTGCTGGACGCTCATCTGTGATTGTGTCTCTCCCGTGTCTTGAGGTTTCCCTTTATGTTCTCTATGTTTTGTTAGCACATTAATACCAAGCCCTCACACCTTCACAGCCCCTACAGTTCAGTAACGTTCACACCTGCTCCCACATCTGAGCTTCCCATGGGTGCAAAGCAGCAATTTCTCCTACTGATGAGTCCGCCATCGACCCCACATCCTTGGGTCGGTTCTTTCTCTCCCTTTATAGGGCTCTGCTCAAATAAGTTGTTGTTACATATTCACAGGGGTCTGTTTTGCTTTCCTTCATTTGGACTTCAGTGGAGGCAGGGACTAAAACAGCATCACAAATCTGTAGAAAATCACATCCCCATTTCCTCTCTTTCTGTGCTGGAGGCCTCCACCATTTTACAGTCTTTCAAAGAGCTGCTTTTGGTGAGCAATGCCATTTCAGTTAGTGCTCCATTTGGACTGAAGCTCTGGTGGGGCAAACCACAAGCCACGGTGTCAACTGGCTGAACTCCCACCCAGCTGAGCGGGGATGTAGCTCAGGGCAGACACCTGCGCTTCTGGTCACACTGGGGCCGAGGACAATGAGGCTGAGGTTGAGCAAAAGCCACTGGGGCCTGGCAGGAGAAGGAAAGGTGTGGTAGACAGTGGCAACCTGGCACCAGCTACAGGGGCTCAGGGTTGTCCCTGTGAGGGACCTAGATCAATACTATGCCACATGTTAAGATTGCATTTTAAACACAAGTCACCCTTCAGGTGGCTCCTGAGAGAGTCCTACGTGAAAAGGTCAGTGTTTTCTAACACTTAGGTTCATCGAGGGATGTTGTACAGGAAACTCCCACCTAAGGCTGCATTGCCCTCAGCAGGGCCAGGGGTGGAAGAGGAGAGAAGAAGTGGTGAGGAACCCAGTGTGGTGCAGCATGTCGAGCAGGGGGTGGCAAAGAGGAGCAGAAGAAGGGAGGGAGCGTGGTCTACAGAGGCGGCTCCCTGGGCCACGTGGCCAGAGCTGTGCCCACAAGGGCTGCTTCTCTGCCCAGTGGGAACTCCTGGAAACTGGCCTTCATGGAGGCCACACAAGACTGTCTCCTGCAGGCCGGTGGCCCGGTGGCACTGTGGGGACCGGAGGCTGCAGTTTGCAAATGCCAAGCCCACTCGACTCGGTCCTGAGCCCTGCTGTCTGTTCTTTGCAGGCTGAGGTGAACCCTTTGGCGTCCCTCAGGGCTCTGTAAGCAACCCTGAAGTTTCCCCTGCTTGTTGGTCCACATCTTCTGTGAAAAATGTGGGGTATGCAAAGCGTGTTCCCACAGGAGAGGATCGGGAACCTGTTGCAGTGAGCTACCTGACTCCAGGTAGCTCCACCTGGCAAACTCGGGAGCTGGTACTTGTGGGCGGCCGGTTCCTTAGAGCTGACCTGAGCTCTCGGGGCACAGCTGGGAGGCGGCTCACCTTCAGAAACATGCGTGTGTCCGGAGCGCTCCATTCAAAAGCGCCTACTCCTTCTAAATAATTAGGCTGATGTCTGGGGATGATTTATAACCACAGTTTATTTGATGCAACAATAAAACTCCAGAGTTTGGCAAGGCAGCGAAGGCCGCTGAGGCCGAAATGTGAACGTGATATTGTTAAGCTGAAGAAAATGCATCTATAAATCACATTACACATCCTTATGGGGATTGCAGATTAATGTGCTCATGTTGACAGGATTTTGGAACCCGAAACCAAGTTGATGAAATGGTTGTAAAGAAAAAAAAAAAAAAGCACAAACAAAACTAAAGTTTAAAAAGTTGGGTGGGGTAGGAAGAAAGGGGAACTGAATGACAAGTCCACATCTCCAGATGGGAATATGGCAGCTAGGAAGAAAAATAAAAAAGATGAAATCTCTGACCAGGAAAATTTTAAGGCCCACAGGGCCGGTATCATGGGACCAATGAGGCAACAGAGTGACATCATCGATCCAGCCTCTCAGCTCCAGGATGGTAGAAATGAGTTTTTATGCGGCCTGGCTATCCCCAGAGACACCCCTGCCACTGCCACTGTCCAGGTTGAACAAGCAGACATCACAGAACAATTTTTGGGGCCCCAAGAGCTGAGTAGCCAGTTGCTGTCATCATGCCAGCTACCGCCTAGCTGGGGCTTGAATACACCTGTCCAGTGGACACTATGACACTCACCGGATACGCTTAGGGGGCTAGTCAGCGTGACAACACAGCAAGCCGCCCCATGCCTGGTAACCGATGGAAGCGCCAGGTCCAGCAGTGGCACCTCTCCCTGTGAAACTGAGCTGAGCTACTTGTGCCTTGCAGCAGCCAGGCAACTTCCTAGACTGGCAGCCTAGAGGTCTCTGCTACATGATGTGGTGTTCTTCTGAGCATCGAGAAATGCTCCAGAGCTTTCTGGAAACAGAGCGGGCCATGGGGCCATTGTCTCCCAGTTAGTGGCCACTTAGGCTCAGGAGGAAGTGCAGACCCTTCAGGACACAGCTGATCCCCTGTGCCTGGAACGTTATTGGCTCAGGGTTCAGCCAAAGACACGCCCGCGGTCTGGCCATGCTGGCCTGGTTGACTGAGTGGGAGGGTCCTCAGTGGGTCAACACAAAGGGTCATGAGACCTCTGTTCAGTGTCTCAGCAACCAGGAAGATGGGACTGTGGCCCTGTGCCCTTTAGTTTAGAGCTCATTCAGCCTGGGTCGGGGAGCCCTGACCCCACTCTTCATTGGCTACTGAACCCCATGACTTGACTTCGTATAGTAGCACTTACAACAAAGTGAACCTATATTGCACTGTACATAGCACATGTACTTTAAAAAAATACAAATAAAATCGGTACATGAGAGAAATCCTCTTTTGCTTCTGAGATGATTAGGAAGAAGAATTCTCTCCATCCTTCCAGAAATACCTGTGCATTGAAGAAGGCCTATTTCTTTGTCACTTTACTTGAACATCATTCTACTTCCTGCCTTTCTGTTTGATTCACACTGTTTGGTGGCCACTCTGGGGCAGTGCATTTCCAGCAGCCTCGCGGTGTTCAGGATCCCACAGAGCCTGGGTGGGATCAAAGCTGCTCACTGCTATTTGGGTGAGTTTTCTACGTGTGCTCAGACCCTTCTGATTACATCCAGAGTTTTCCTAAGCCTACTTGTAGGAATCTTCTACAGGAGTCGAACAATGTCTGTAGGATAAAGCTCAAAGTTGCCAGCCTTTTAATTTTGGATAACAAATTGCTGAATTGCCCATCAGAAAGACTGGAAAATTGAAGTCCTCACTTAGCAAGATCTGCCCTCCAAGCCCTTGGTAACTCTTCAGACATGACGTCTCTCTCCACTCTGCTAGGTGGGTTGTAATCTCACTCTCATTTTAATCCAAATCCTTTTAATTGCGGGTAATACAGAAGTCAAATCCTGTGTCCACAGGATTGGGCATCTTTCTCTCTGTTCGCGCCCGCCCGTTTCCTTGGCCGAGTCTTCTGTTCCACGTAAGAACTTCCTGCCGTGATCTTGTTCCTGCCTGCCCTCGGTGCACTGGCAGGGTCAGGACTTTGTGTGCCCTGCAAAGGTTGTGATTTGGGGAACACAAATGTACAATTTTCACATTTTGGACAGAGCAAACATTTCCTTTGCAGGTTCTCCTTTTTAGGCCTCCCTCAGAAGTAAGCCCTTCCTTCCCTTTGTTAAGAACATAACAAACATGTTCTCTGTCTTTTATTGTAGAGGTTTCCCTTTAATTTTAGTTTTATAAATTTCAATAATATTACTTACCAATGATGTCCCTTCTCCCGAGCAAACGGACACCAGGTCAGCCTAGCTAAGCAGAGCACTGGGTGGAGACATCTCCCCTCCAGTACACCGAGGGCTGGTTCCATTAGCTGGCCTCCCCCAGAACTTTCTCCCCTGCACCCCTCATCCTCATGTCCGCAACACCAGCTCCCAAGAGCTTCTCTCCAAGAGTGAATAGCTGCTGACATTTTAGGCAGCCAGGACTTGTTGGTTGCTTCTTAAGAGAGTTCCTGTTTTTTGAATTCCCACTTAATCCAATGGTCACCCCGGCCAAGCCCTGAACAGATCAGCCCTGTGGAGGATCTGGACAGGGGAAAGCTGCAAGGGCAGAAGAAGAGGTAGGAAGGAGCTAGGGGTTAACCCATAGCTTCCAGGGTGACTTCAAGGCTGCAGGTATCAGTAGAAGGTGGAGCCCTGCAGCTGGGAAGGAGAGGCTTGGAGCGCTGGCAGAGCCAGCCTGCCACTCCACACTTGGAGGCCAGCGAGCAGCAGGCTTGGCCGTGGAAGCGCTTTCCTGCGCAAAGCTGACTTGCTCTCCCAGGCCGCAGGCTGACCAGCCGTGTTGTGGGGCTCCTTCTGTACTCCACACTCCGCACTCCAGGCAGCATTTATTGTGTTTGCCTATTCTTGTGTGCTTCATGACAGCTACTCTTACTGAGGTGAGATAGTAGCTCATTGTCATTTTGAGTTGCACTTCCATAATGGTGAAAAACAGTGAACTACCAGAGACTTTGAATCCACTAGGAGAAAATAGAGAGGAAACACTTCTTCTCATCATGGGCACAAGCAAACCCCAGGCCTGCCATGCTGGCCCCACCCTGCGGTGCACTGAGATAGCAATTGAGACCAGGCATGGTGCCACATGCCTGTAATCCTAGCTCTTGGGAATCTGTAAACAGAACTATAAGTCCAATCTAGTAGTAGGGCTCTGAACACTCTGCAGACCCTTCCCTAAAAAACAAAACAAAAAAAAACCTTACTGAACACACTCCCAAAATATAGGAAATGGAGCACCAGGGTGCAGAGACAGTCTACAGAATGAGAGAAAGCCTTCCCAGCTACTCTCTGACAGAGTAGCTCTGAAAACTGTACACTAAAAGCAAATACAGTAGGTCCCTGACTCGCAAATGAGCTCCATTCTGGTAGAATGTTTTCAAGTTGGATTCTTCTATAAGCCTGAACAAGTGAAGGTTGTGGACCTTTGACACAAATATATAATGCAAAGCATAAAAACAAACTCCTGCTTTTCTTCCTGCTGCTAAGCAGGTAATACAGATTGCACACTACACTACTGAACATTATTGCTCTGTGCAGTTAGCCCTCAGCAGCATAGACAAGGCAACACCTGGCAGGTGCAGGCGCAACTTCTGAGGTTTGTTCTCATTTACACAACGTGAGGTCTGTTAGGATCTGCAGAAGTTTGAGACTTGAGCATTTATAGATGAGGGGCATACTGTAACACAGTCAATCTAAATAAGTAAATGGTAAATAAATAATTAAGAGGACACATCCAAAGAGAAGTACAGATGGTCAATGATCAAAGCAAGCCTGTGTGTGCATTGGGAGCAATAGCTGGTTTCAAAATATTCTGCAAAGCCATCATTACAAAAACAACATGGCATGAGCATGAACATGGACACATAGACTAGAATAGAATGGAGGATGCAGAAACAAACCCATGGGGTTAGAACCAACTGATTCTTGAGAAAGAACCCAAAAAACATAATTTGGAGAAGAGACAGCCTCTTTAACAAATGATGCAGGAAGCTAATTATCCCTATGTAGGAGGTTGAAAAAATATGCCTAGTTCTCACTGCATACAAAAATCAATCAAAGACCAGGCCTGAAACTTTGAAACAAACTGCTCTCTATGCACAGTAGGAAAGCACTAAGTGTGCTGAATAGCAGCCCCCTCCCGCAACACACACACTCAAGAAAGAAGCAGAGTGCTCTCCTGAGTGTGCGAGGGTGGCCCCAATATCCAGAGCTGGGCATTGGCAGAGGACTCAGGAACAGGATGGAGACCCTGATGTCTAAACAGATGGTGCAAAGTGAAGCTCTGGAGTGCCCCTGCGGCCAGAGGAGGTGGCAGGAAGGGGAAACAAGGGAAGCTAAGTGTGAGCCACGAAACACAAATATGGTATCTTGACAGAGCTGAGAGTCATTGTCACTCGAGCAGGACCATTGCAGCATGCAAGGACAGAGGGCATAAGACAGTCTGGTGCTCCCATGCGCCTTTGTACCACCTCCACACCTTGCTGGGCCAGGAAGTTGCTTCCAACCCTTCCTTGGCCTCTCCTTCCTGCACCTCAGTGTGTAGCAAGGGGCTGACTTCAAGTCCCAGGTCTGTATTCTCCAGCTGTGTGACTTCAGGAAGTTCTACTCTTCTTTCTACATGAGCGTCCTCACCTACCAGGGGGTACAATGTGGCCTGTTTTCACAGATCATTGTAGCAGTCCACAGCCAAGTGCGTACCAACTTCAAAGTGCAAAGCCCAAGACGGAAGTGTGGGGGTGGCAGTGTCCCTTGCAGACATCTGGATGTCCCATAGGGGCAAGATTTCAAGAGGGTGGAACAAAGGGGAAGATGGCACATGAAACAGTGTCACAGAGGTGCACCAAAAGGGTAGTGAGGGTCTGGGCAGGAGGAGTCAAGGACCACTTGGGTCATGTTCCTTCCAGAGCTTTCCTTGCACTCCCACAAGCTAGCAAGCCTTGGCATTCACAGCCAGGCCCCTCCATAGAATGTCTCCCTCCCTTTGGCTGGCATTTCAATAATGCAGCTTTGGTGGGAGGTAGAGGAGGCCGGAAGACGTTTCCTGACTCTAAGCCCCTGGAACGCGGGCACCACCGCTGCATAATGATCGGGGTTGGCTCAGAGGAAGGAAACTTGGTTCAAAATGTATGAGTTCATTTTTATGTTCTACTGCGAAAATTTATTCAGTGTGACTGCTCGGTAGCGAGCGCCGTAAAACACCTTAATCCCTGGTTGAAGAAAGGTAATGCCTTGACAGATGTGTGCCTCCTACTTCCCTCCCGGCCATGTCTCAACAACAAACCTTTATTTCTGCTTCTCGGCTGTAGCAGGCAAGGGAAAAAATGAGGAGAGCAATAAAGCAGTCAGAAATCTCAGGAGCCAGGCGGCGATGCAATCGCAGTGACAGATTTTTAATGTGGCGGGAGAGATTGACAGGGAAATGTCTTAGGAGCAAGCGCGCACCAGATGGAACACAAACGGCTTATTGGAGGAGAGAGGTGCCGCTGAACCGTGGCTAGGGCGGGCTCTGGCTGCTGCCAGCAAACATGCCAGGAGGGGGGCTGCGGGGGGGGGGGGAGTCAGAACGTCCCAGAGGAGGAGGGCGGAAGGGCTGGACGCTGACCCCGGGGGGCCTCCTG
>PVKN010003272.1:0-38086 GCA_004027915.1 Capromys pilorides | reverse complement strand
TGAGATGAATGGCTTTTGTTAACTGGGGAGGAAGTTTTAATTTTCATATGATTATTACCACACATTGGAAAATAGCTATTTAGATTATAAATTTGGGGACCAATAAATAGATTCACATACCGCGTTATTTATTCTTTATATTCAATCTTTGGAAATTTAGGGCTTTCATCTTCTGAGCTAAATTGTAATATTCATACTGGTTTCCCCATTTTGTTTGACTTAATTTTTTTCCCAAAAGATAAGTAAAATGTTTTATTGTGTTTTACCCTATTGTGTTTTACCCTTGTCACACTGGAACAGTGATTTCTGTTGTAGAAGTCAAAACTTAATGGGAAATCTGCTTTGGAGGACCTAAAAATAACTTTTTCATGAAACTCTTCCTCTGTGCTACTGAGACACAATGCAGCTTTAATAGACTAAAGCTAACCTTAACTCCCGAGTTCAACTTCATTCCATGCTTCTCAGCCTGTTAGTACGTTAGCGCTCATTGCTGGGGATGTGTAGACTTAAGCGGGAGGCTTGTGGAATACTTTGTCCAATCTCTGCCCACAGCACAAGCAGCGCTGCCCTGTGCTGGAGGACCAGCTCGTTGACCTAGTGGTGTATGCCATGGAGCGCTCAGAGACCGAGGAGAAGTTTGACGACGGGGGCACCAGCCAGCTCCTGTGGCAGCATCTCTCCAGCCAGCTCATTTTCTTTGTGCTTTTCCAGTTTGCCAGCTTTCCGCACATGGTCCTCTCTCTTCATCAGAAGGTATGTCCCCTGCCTCCAGCCAGGCCACTTCAGCTGTTGCCTGGCGTGGTTTCTAGTGGTGTGGGCACCACCTAGCCATTTTAGAAGCGGCAGGACTTGCAGTCCTCATATCGGCCCTGCTAAGGACTCTCATGTTTTTTTCTTTTTTTCTTGTTATTGGATTCAGTCATTCATTTTACTTAGTCATAATTCAGGGCCAGGAGATACAACCTTAGAAGACACTCTCGTACCCCAGGGAGCGCCTCTAGCGGGAGATGTTTGTATGAACAGTTTGATGTCATGGTCGGCTCTTGCAAGCATGTTTTCCTGGGTTTGCATGGAAGGGAGTAGTCCCTAATAAAAACGTCAAGATTTATGTGAATAACGTTGAAATTTACCAAGAGGAAAAAAATAGCAAAATATTTTTCTAGCAGTAAGATGACTATTTGGAAAGGGATTGAGATGTGTCAGAACTGGAAAGAAAAATAGAACGGGGAAAATGGTGGTAGGAGGAAGACAGGAAGGCCAAGAGAGACATGGATAACTACTCAGCCTATTTATATTTATTACTTTAAAAAATTCTTAATTGGCATTACTTGTTTAAAATAGATGACAGCATTTTCATATCAGCTGTGTAAGCATGTTCATTTATTGGGAGATGCCATTTACCTCAGTGGCAGTGAGAAGAGAGGCGTCACTCTTATATAGGTTGCAAACTTTAGTAATAGCCCTGTGGAGAAAGATGGTAGTGTGAGGATGGATACAGTAGCACCTGAGACGAGGCACATCCTGAGCGATACCATTGCAGTGGGCCAGGAGCAGATGCCAAAGGTCCAGCCCAGGTGGGAGAGAAGGAGGTCGCGTGTGCCACGGGGCCCGTGCAGCACAGGTGACAGGCAGGTCCTGGAATATCAGCAGTCACTGCTCCCAGCGTCCTGCGTGGACAGGACAGCAACCCCACGGAGGGGAGGAGCACCCAGGGAAGCTCAGGAAGAGAGGGCTTCAGTCACAGGCTACACCGAATGGAGCTGTGACATGCTGCAGTGTAGGTTCCTGTACTTGGTGGGAAGCACAAGGCTTTCTGTCAGAGCTGCTCAGGAATCATCGCAGACCTGACCTCATCACTGATTCTCTTAAATTTCTGTAAACCTGGAAATGTGTTTTATGATAACACATCTTTGGGAGCTTTAAATTTTTAAAATTATTTAACAGTGCATTTAGTTTGACTAGGCATTTTTAGTAAGAAATATTCTCATAATCTTTATTCTGTTTTGTTTTCTGACTCAAGGTCTGTAGTCCAGGCTGGCTTTCAACTCACTTTGTAGACCAGCAAGGCCTTGAACTTAGGGTAATCCTGCTGCCTCAACTTCCTGTGTGCTGGGGTTTTACCTGTGGGCCACCATGCCCAGTTTGATCTTAGTTCTTTTTTTTTTTTTTTAATGGCCTTGTCAGCCTGCCCTAGGGGTGGGGCTGGTGCAGCATGTGGAGTTGGGGAATGAACCAAGGTCCCTGTGGTTGCCTAAGCAGGCACTTTAGACCACTGAGCCATCTCACCAGGCCCCATGATCTTAAACACGTAAGATCGATTAAATTATATTTTGAAACACCAAATTTTTGATATAGTTATTTTAAAGAAAATAAAAACATGTTTGTGAGATGTCTGTCTGTCTGTCTGTCTGTCTGTCTGTCTGTCTGTCTGTCTGTCTGTCTGTCTGTCTGTCTGTGTTTTTGAGACAGAGTGTCACTATGCAGTTCAAGCTGGCCTTGAGCTCACTGTTGTATCCCAGGCTGGTCGTGAACTCACACTGATCCTCCTGCCTCAGCCTCCCAAGTGCTGGGATAACAGGTGTGCAGCACCATGCCTGGCTTCGTGAGCTTTTCATTACTCTGACAAGATACTTGATACAAACAGCTTGCAAAGAGAAAAGGTTTCCTCTAGCTCATAGTTGCAGAGGTTTCTGCCATGGTTCTCGGGCCTGCTGCTTTGTGCCTGTGGTGAGGTGGTGCTTCATTGTGGGATCAGGAAGCAGCAGAAACCTGGGCTGTTAGAGGCTGGGGGTGCGGTGTGAGCTGATTTCCTCCGTGAGGGCCACTTCTCCCACCATTAGTATATGTGCTGCCAAAGCGTACAGAGACGCGCTACATAGGATTCATCGTCCCCAAAGGCGCCATCACTAGGGACCAAAACTTTGGACTCATTTCAGATCCAGACTATAGCACCAGGGTTTTCCTTTAAAACAACGACAAATGCTGAGACTTTGTGCGTACAGTGGCTCTTCACCATCTCTTGCAGTTGGCAGGGCGAGGACTGATTAAAGGCAGAGACCATCTGATGTGGGTTCTCCTGCAGTTTATCTCTGGAAGTATTCAGAAAAACGCACTTGCCGACTTTCTCCCAGTCATGAAGCTCTTTGATCTGCTGTACCCAGAGAAAGAGGTAAGTTTTACTGATGGCTAACAATGAGATGAGTGAACTACATCTAATTCACATGTAAGGGTTTTACTGTGTGTTTTGTTTTGGTATTTAAAAAGCACTGGATTTGAGTCAGTTTGTTTCCCCAATTTTGTGTTTAACCTTATCATTGACTGAGCATTCTGTATTTTGTACTAGTTTACCTATAAAGAGATTGAACTAGGTTATTCCTAAAGTTGGTCCAAAATCACAGTTACTTAGTATAGCGTGCTCCTTTTCTACTCTCTAAGTAGGTCTGTAGCCTTTGAAGGGACTCATGTTGTTTTAAGTAAAAAGTGATGCATGGCCGAAACAAGTGTCAGTTAATACCTGTTTTCTCTGTTCAGTTATCTGTTGCCAGTGATTCTCAGTCGCCTCCCTCACAAGTGTTCTGTTGTATAAAGTGGTCAAAAATGCAGTGTATTTTGGTGGTTGTCATTTTTTAGAACTATTTCTAGTGGAGAACTTAAAAAATAGGGTGAATATAACAGTAAACCTCCATGTGCCTATCATCTAGAAATACTCTTGTTTTGTTTTCTTTTTTTTTTTTTTTAATTTTCTTTCTTTCTTTTTGTGTGTGTGTGTTTTTGAGACAGAGTCTCACTGTGCTATTCAGGCTGACCTTGAGCTCATTTTTGTTGGCCAGGCTGGTCTCAAACTCACATCAATCCTCCTGCATCAACCTCCCAACTGCTGGGATTACAGGCATTTGTTGTTAATTACTTATTTGTTTGTTTGTTTATTTCTTTATTTCTTTATTTATTTTATTTTTGCAGAACTGAGATTGAACTCAGGCCCTTGCACTTGCCAGGGAAGCACTTATTTTACTGAGCTATCTTCACAGTCCTAATTATAGACAATTTTAAAGCAAATTCTGGACATCCCATACCCTTTGACCCATTAATAGTAGTCACGTAGACTGCACATCTTTAAATTGGCAGGTGGAGGGACTATGGGGATTTAACCGAAGAACTTCATTGGCAAGTCAAAGCAGGCCAAGTCAGAGGTCTTGTAATGGTTTTAAAATTTTGTGGCTATGAGTTTTTGCTTTATATTATTGAACAAAACCATTGAGGCTAAATTAAAATGGGATATTTTAAAAAGATGTGCCAGGAAAGAATTACTAAAATACATGCAATTAAAAGTTTAATTATTGCTAGGCATGGTAATACATGCCTGTAATTCCAGCACTAGGGACGCTGAAGCAGGAGGATCACTGCAAGTTTGAGGCCTGGCTGGGCTACAAAGTGAGTTGAAGTTCCAGCCTGAACTATATAGTAAAACCCTGCTCAAAAAGCAAAAAAAAAAAAAAAGCTGGTTGTGTTGGCTCAGCACTCAGGAAGATAAGGCAGGAGGATCATTGCAAGTTTGAGATAAGCGTGGGCTGCAAAGTGAGCCCAAGGCCAGCCCGAACTGCACAGCAAGACCTATCTCAAAAAGATCCCCCCCCCCAAGAAAAATTGAATTCTTTGTTATAACATGCTAATTGTTACTTTTCAGTATATCCCAGTTCCTGATATCAACAAACCCCAGTCAACTCATGCCTTTGCAATGACTTGTATTTGGATTCATCTAAACAGAAAAGCCCAGAATGACAACTCCAAGCTACAGATTCCAATCCCTCATTCGCTAAAACTGCACCATGAGTAAGTTATTTTTGCTTAATGGTTAATACTCTTATTTAATAAACACAGGGTGGTAGCCTAATACTTGTCTCAGTGTTTAGGAGATGCTTGGAAAGCTACACACACCCTCTGCAGGTGATGCTGCATATTTAACGGGTCAGACACTCGAAGCTGCATCAGGAAATGAGGAGCAGATGCACTAACCTGCTTCCATATGTGTGCATTTGGAGAGCTGTTTTTTTTTTTTTTAAATGGCATTTATCCTTGAGAGCTGGGCTTTTTTAATCTAACAGCTGATCTTTGTTTTTACCTGTTGCATTTCAGAGTTACTACGTCAGGGGCTGGGGAGACAGCTCAGTAGCATAAGCTCCTGCCTGGCAAGCATAGGATCCTGAGTTCAATCCCTGGTACTAAAAAATAAAGTAAATAAAAAGTTACTATATCAGTTGAGTGACTTATTTATATGCAAGCATATGAAACTCAGGTGTTTAGGATTTGAGCTTGATGACAAGACATGTTTTACTCACTGGGCCACGTACACCCTGCTATGCCTCTGCGTAAGTGGCAGGGATGCTGGGAAGAGCTGAATCCCCCACGCACTCCTGCCCGGCTCCCCAGATGAGAGAGTAGGATTTCATGCTGTGAGAGAACTCTAACCGTCCCATCAGGGCCTCTGTAATGAAGGCATATGTTGTGTTTAAGCAGACTGGCAAGAAACAATCCTAGTTCATGGATTTTGTGAATTATTTTTTCACTCTGAAACTTAGCCCAAATAGTGCTTATATGTATAGTATGTACTTAGCAAAATATTCATTAATTTTTAACTTCTAATTATTTAGGTTTCTTCTAAAATGCTGCGCAGCTTTTAGGTATATTTACCTTGGTACTTCACACAAAACCTATAACATGAATAAAAATATGGTAGTATTAGTAAATAGTTGCATAAAGTTGAACTTTTTAAAAATGCAAGTTAGCTTTGTGGAAATTGTGTTCTTTTGGGTTAATGAATGTGAATTTTTAGGTTCCTCCAGCAAAGTCTGCGAAATAAAAGCTTGCAAATGAATGACTATAAAATTGCCCTGCTGTGTAATGCATACTCTACAAACTCAGAATGTTTCACGCTGCCCATGGGTGCTCTGGTAGAAACTATATACGGAAACGGCATCATGAGAATACCGCTCCCTGGGACGAGCTGCCTGGCTTCAGGGTCTGTAACTCCCTTACCAATGAATCTTCTGGATTCTTTGACGGTTCATGCCAAGATGAGGTGTGTTCTTTTTATTTGACTCCAAGTCTGGGAATTGCTATCAGGATAATGTTAATTTGATTTCATGATTGTGTAAGTTTTATGATCAGATACATTTTTAAATAATTAGATTTTTTTTTTTTCTTTTTTACACTAAAGAAAGTAATTTATTTAATGAAATACTAGAATTAATAAAAATTAGCAAATACACTTACACCCTGGGGGTGGGGATGTGGGAATGGAACACGGGTCAGAGCCACAGCATCACTCCATGTTGACTCACAAGGGGAAGAGTTGGCGGCCCAGGACCACCCAGTGGCTTACAGTTAAAGGAAAAAACAAACACGCCCTAAGAACAAAACAAACTTTATTTTTACTAGATTTATTTTGTTATAAATGTGAATGTTAATTTTAGGAATTCAGAATAATACAAATAACATAAGTGCCATAAATTCCCATCAAAATATGTAATATAAAATTGTTTTATATTAGTTTTTTATAAATGTGGCTAAATATGTAAGTTTTTTTTTTTTTTAATTTTATTTATTTATTTATTTATTTTTTGGTCTTTTTGAGACAGAGTCTCACTATGCAGTTCAGGCTGGCCTTGAGCTCACTTTATAGCCCAGGTTGGCCCTGAACGTGCATTGATCCTCTGAATTGCAGGCATATGCCACCATGCCTGGTTTAAATGCATATTTCTGAAATAATTTTCTGGAAGTAGAATTACTGACTCCGAGAATGTGACATTTTGACGAATTTTGCCGTCTTGATTACAAAAGGGACACTCTTCAAATTGTCACCATATTTTCTAAGAGACAGGCTTCTCTGTCCTGTGTGGTCCTAGAATGTCTGGTGCCCACAGAAACTGACTGAGAGTGGAGAGTAGAGGGGGCTGGAAGGTGGGGGCAGGAGCCACTGCGCTGGGGCGAGGCCAGCTGGAGAGGCTGCCCCACCACCTCTGTCCGGGAGCTCGTTTCTGCATTCTTATACCAGGGCAGATACAGAGATCTAGAGCTTCCGGTGGCTTTGCAGATTTATATATCTAGGTTTGCCGCTTTTAAGTAATGCCCAGACGTACGGCAAAACTGTTTCTGCTGCAAGGAGTGAGTGCATCTGGGCCTCTGGTGGTACCAGGCCAGGGAAAGTTATACCCTCGTTAATGGAGAACACTGCGTAAACAGCTATGTGTGCCCTGCTGTGTGAATGACAGGTGTGAGCAAAGGCCTATTGAACCCCAGCACTTGGGCCTTAGCATTGATTTGTTAATTCTCTGATAAAAGCAGTTTAATTCTCAAATGAAGTTATATATTTGAAAAACAGACTATCAGTAACCCAAAGTTTGTTTCTCCATGACGGAGGAATGTGTGGAAAGTGCCCCCGCTTACCCCAAGAGCACCTGGGAAGGCAGAGCTCAGTTCAGGTGTGTGCTGTCCCCAGCAGGTTATGTGAGCTCGGTGAGTCAAGCCAGTTAGAGTCAGTTTGGTCCCATGTCATACTGAGCTCCCTGTAAGCAGGTAATCACTATATTTGCATACGAAGGACAAGCACTGTATTTATCATCTTCCCTTTTGTTTCTTTAGCCTTATTCACAGCATTGCCACGAGGGTGATAAAACTTGCTCATGCGAAGTCCAGTGTGGCGTTGGCCCCAGCCTTGGTGGAAACTTACAGTCGTTTATTGGTCTATATGGAAATTGAGTCTTTGGGCATCAAAGGATTTATCAGTAAGACTACCTCTGGTGTTTGTAACCATCCACTGTTTATTACACCAGTGTGTGAATTTCTGGGTGCTAGGAATATATTGGTAAACAGAGTGGCTCTAAGCATCCCTCAGGTGCTATACTGAGAATGGAGGGACAGTGAAGCAGACATGAAATCTGCATTGTGCAGGGGCTGTGTGCTGCGGAGGAGAGGAGGAGGGCAGAGGTGGGGGAGTGGCTGCATCCTTCAGGTGTGCTGAGGGAAGGGTGAAGGGCAGGCAGTGGGCTGCAGTGGTCCGGACAGATGGGCTCTGTCCCAGGCATTCTGCTGCACGAGGATAGGTTGCAGTGTCTGAGGTTTTAGCAGTTTTCAATAATAGATTTCTTTCTACTGTAGAAGTATTTTTCTGATATCGGTTTTTACCAATAGAATAGTTTTAACTTTAACCACTGTAGGTCTCCTTTCTAGATGATTGAGAGTTGAATACTTTCTTTGGAGGGAGAAGGAAGCTAGGGAGATGTGATCAGATACTTTGTATTAAAAAGCGAGCCTGGGCTAGCTCCTGCGTACAGTGCTTGCTATTGGGCTTCAAGCCCTGGCTGGTTCCCTCCAGTGCCACCCCCTGCAAAGAGCGAGCCTTGTGCCTCGTCACCACCAAGTTGGGGGTACAGACAACTGAGGAGAGAGGATGGCTGTAGTAATTCTTCCTATCTTGTCTCATTTTTACATTTTAGTTTTCCAGACTAACTTGAGACTCATTTATCCAGTGGCACAAAGGAAAAACAGACTTGGAGTTATGACTAACAGCTCTGAGGCCCCCTACACCATGGTGGGGAACTGTGGCCCAAGTGCTGCAGTGGCTGGTTGCCATCATGCCTGGGAGCTCATGGGCCCACAGGCAGGGTTTCTGGATGGTGGTTGGATCGTGGGGCTATAGTTGACCTGCTGCTAGCAGGTGGGATCCTGTTGAAGGAGGGGCCTCTGGGATGTCACCTGGGAGGGCTCGGTTCTTGTCCCTTCCCACTTCCTCCCTTCGCTGTCTACTTCCTCTCCTTCACCATGTCCACCTGCTGTGCTGCCTGCCAACCATGAACTGAACCTGACCCAAAATCAACTTCTCCTTTTTTAAGTTGTGAGTGTTTGGTATTTTGTCCCAGGGATAAAGAAAGTGACTGAGAGACTTACTATTACAATTGGGTCCTGGACCTACAATTAAAATAGAAAACACAGAGAACATATGTGCCGTGTGGATGTGTTTTGAGATCTTCATATACATTTTATTCACTGTTACTTTGTTTACCTGTCTTTTAACACATAGTTTTCTAAGCTGTGTGTTGTGCTGTGTGTCCTTGTAGGTCAGCTCTTGCCAACTGTTTTCAAGTCTCACGCCTGGGGTATCCTGCACACTCTTCTGGAGATGTTCAGCTACCGGATGCATCACATCCAGCCGCACTACAGGGTGCAGCTCCTGAGCCACCTGCACACGCTGGCTGCCGTAGCGCAGACCAACCAGAACCAGCTGCATCTCTGGTGAGCCCTGGAGGCGGCTGGGGCTGCGCTGGAGCTGGGGTACTCAACCCTTCACCTCCCGCTTTGAGTCACACACAGTAAAAACTCTTTGCTTTTATTTGTTTTTTTTTTTTTTAACTCTTTGCTTTTAAAATACAGTGTTTTCATTATACAGTAAGAATAGAGTCTAATTCGTTACTAGATGAGTGAGCACTTGCCCAGGATCAGTGGAGTAAGAATTAGTACTTCCAACTTAGCATGCAGAGTTTGGATCATGGTTAATATGTGTTTTTTTGTTTTAAGTGAAAATATATTTCAGATTTTTAACAAATGTAAGTTTTGAAATTCTGTGTTTCCGGGTGAAAGTATTTAATCCTACTGGCTACTGCTGTCCTTTTTCATTTTGTGTCAGAGTGTCAAAACGTTTTTCAAACCAAAATTTGGCACCTCAAGGTTTGTTTTAGTAATGCTCATCCTCATACAAAAAAGGAAGGTTTTTTAATCAAAGAAGGGACATTGGGGCCGGCAAGATGGTTCAGCGGTCTAAAGCACCTGCTTAGGAAAACTTAGGAACTGGAAGGACCGAGGTTCGATCCCCGGCACCACATGCTGTGCCAGCCCCAGCCCCAGGGCAGGCTGAGCCAGCC
Source organism: Capromys pilorides (assembly GCA_004027915.1). Lineage (NCBI taxonomy): Eukaryota > Metazoa > Chordata > Mammalia > Rodentia > Capromyidae > Capromys > Capromys pilorides. Next base: position 28,172 of record PVKN010003272.1, on the reverse strand, counting down.
ATAATACAAAAAAAAAAAAGTAAATAAATAAATAAAATTAAAAAAAAAAAGAAGGGACATTTACAGTTTTAGTGTTTTTGCATTTTAATTCACCTAGACTTCAATTTAATCCCCTAGTTTTGAACTTTGACGCACAAGCATCTTGTGTTTTTCTCCGTCTGCCTCTGTAGTGTGGAGAGCACTGCGCTCAGGCTGATCACTGCGCTCGGGAGCTCCGAGGTCCAGCCGCAGTTCACGCGCTTCCTCAGCGACCCCAAAACTGTGCTGTCCGCGGAGTCCGAAGAGCTGAACCGCGCCTTGATCCTGACCCTGGCCCGGGCCACTCACGTGACAGGTACGTTTCTCTGGGCAGCCAGCCACAGTTATGGGGAGCTGCGCTCTCCTGCTGGTGACTGACCACAGCCTAAAGACACACTTCTCTGTTCAAGAAACACTGGTTATGTTGCCCTTGTGTGTTGTCATTCTTTAAAATGTCACATGGGTGTATCTGTGGCTGTTTACACTGTTAGATGATAGAGTGAAGATGCTTTACAACTTTATTTATTTTTTGTATTATGGGTGGTTCAGCCTGCCCTGCGGGTGTGGTTGATGTAGCGTGTGGTGCCGGGGATTGAACTGTGGTCCCTGTGGTTGCCTAAGCTTTCCAAAGCAGGCGCTTTAGACCGCTGAGCCATCTTGCCGACCCCAAGATTTACAACTTAAATTCTTCAAAAAAATGAAATCATTGCATGTTAACATTAATATTTTATGAAAAAGTATTGTCTAAAACAGATGTCAGGGAGAAGAGGCACCTTTGATCTGGTTTTTTTTTTAAATTTTATTTATTTATTTGTTTACTTGTTGTGTTTGTTTGTTTCTTTATTTATTCATTTTTGTGGCTGGCTCAGCCTGCCCTGGTGGTGGCGCTGGCGCAGCATGTGGTGCCGGGGATCGAACTGCAGTCCCCGCAGTTGCCTGAGCCCTCCTAAGCAGGCGCTTTAGACCACTGAACCATCTTGCCGGCCCCTGATCTGTTTTTCTGTTAGTCTTTCATGTTTAGTGGTAAGGGAAATAACTGCTCCTCATATCCCTTGCTACATCCTTTCTGTTACAGTATGTCATTATTAATTTATTTAAAGCAAATGAAAATAAGGCCTCCCGTAAGTGCAGGTTATTAAGTGTTCTCTAATATCACCCCACCATTTCTGAAAGAAAGATTGTGGTGTGAAATACAAAACCCATCACTGCACTTTTTATGCTCTATTTCTATTACACTGTAACTTGGTTTATTCTGTACATTGTATGGATTTTTCTTATCCATATGTATGTTTTAACTTTATGAAATGGTCATTTTGAAAATCAGCTGGCTCATTCAGTTTTATAGTTCTAGCGGATGTTGCCACCTTTCATTAAATTATATCAGAAAACTACATTTGTTAATATCAGTACACATTTAATAAAGTGTTTAATAAGTTTTGGAAAGCTATCACATTCATAGTGGATATTTTTTTCCAAGTTTTAATTTGCACTTAAACATTAAGTTCTATCATTGGTAAAAGATATTGTCATTTTTTACTTCAAGTGACCATGTCGTTTTGTTAATTTAAAAAAAAATGTCTACTCAGTGCATCCTTCTGAATAATTACAGCTTTCTGTTAGACGTTCTTTCAAGTAGAATTCAGTGGCACACGGAAGAGCAGTTGATCTGCCCAGCGCTCAGACGCTTACATGAGCACACTGCTTTCCTCGAGACCCTGTACCTGGGACACTTCGTGTCTGCTTCCCACTTTCCCATGCAGAATATTAAAGAGTTTGATAGATCGTTCAGGTTTAACAGTGATTCTCTATTATTAATCAACACAGTGAAATTATGCACATGTATTAGGTGTTATGTGATGCTTCAAGGTGTGTATGTATTATGTAGCTTTCAAATCAGGGTAGCCACATTTATCCCCTCAAACGCTTGTCATTGCTCTGTTGTCATAACATTCAAAATCCTTATGGCCACTTTTATGCACTTTATGGTATATTGTCAGTAATGATCTTAAATAAAAAGGGCATTTGGTTCTTACTGAGAACCAAGGTGAAGAATATAACGGCTGTTAGTATAATCCAATGCCATTTGGTTTGTACTGAGAGCCAGCAGTTTTGCTACTAGGGCTTTGACCTGTTAGTGTGTATATCAGTACAATAAAAGAGCCAGTGATATCTTGATATTATTATTTGGGTAGTTTTGACTTTACTAAATCTCTCAAAGGTCATTGAGAACCCCCAGAAATCAGCAGACAACACTTTGAGAACTGTTGTTTCAATAAACAAATATTCAGTTTAGCAGCCTCAAACACTTTTATGTATATTATTTTGCATAAGCAAATTGTGATTTAGAAACTAGTATTTGTGTATGGTTGTTTCACTCACCAAAAAGACATCTGCTTTTGCAGTTCTGTCCCCTTGGTTCAGTGAATGACTAGTAAATTATTGCCAGAGGGAGTTAAAAGAGGAGTGGTTGGTCTGAACCACTGTCTTCCCATGGTTCTCGATAAACTGAGAGATTCTACTTCCATATGTCTTTTGTCTCTTTTAGTTATTTTTGTTTCCTAATAGGTAAAGCCAAATCACTCATAAGCTAAGAAAATGTAAGTCCCAGTTAGGTTGAATATAGCTAAATGGCAGTGAATGTACTGCAGTGAAACTCTCGAGTGTGTATCATTTCTTTCTTGAGAATATTTTTTGATGAGTTGTGTATATGATCCTTTATATCTGGATTACATCTGTCTTTATGTTTAGATTTTTTTACAGGCTCTGATTCAATTCAGGGAACGTGGTGTAAAGATATACTTCAAACCATCATGAGTTTTACCCCTCACAATTGGGCCTCGCACACCCTTAGCTGTTTTCCCGGCCCACTGCAGGTAATGCTTTCTCATGTTGGATATGTACGGAAACGTTATTATTGCTCAGTTTCATTCCAGAAAGTTAGTCTTGGTGATACCCAAAGAGTGTTAGCTTTCATTTCTTTTTTAAAAACAGCTGGGTGTGGCATCACTTGCATATAATCATAACACCTGGGAGACTGAGGCCGGAGGATCACCTCTGATTTGAGGGTTACATAGTGAATTCAACACTAGCCTGAAGTACATAAGAGTATGATGTATCTCAGAGGAAAAAGAAAAAAAAAGCAATTGCTGTTGCTTCCAGAATCTCTTTAAGGGGCTGGGGAGATAGCTCTGTGGCACAAGTGCCTGCCTGGCAAGTGCAAGGTCATGAGTTCAAACCCCGGTCCCACAAAAGAAAAAAAGGTACCAAAATCTCGTTAGTTGTTTCTCAACTGGTCCTAACACTGGAAATGTTTACAAACTTGTATTTATTACGTTTCATCTTCATTCACGGTTAGAATCTCACAAGAATGAATGCATTATTAGAAAAGTTCTTAACAACTGAAAATTATGAGCTAGCATAGCAGACTAAATGCCTGCTTAGTCAAGCACAGGGACCAGGCAGGGTTCAATTCCCGGTACTGCGTGCATGGCCAGCCTTGCCCCTGGGCATGATGGCGCACATCTGTGATCCTAGCACTGGAGAGGCTGAAAACAGGAGGCTCACTATGAGTCCGAGCTGCACAGTGAGACCCTATACCAAATAAATACATTTTTTTAAAAAAAGAAAGAAATGAAGAGAAATACGGTTTCATGGAACTTCACAAGTGCATCTATGTTGTACTTCGCTGCACTTTATTTTAATTGCACAGTGCAGTTATGCACCTGGCTTCCACTCTGGAGCAAACATAGACATACTGAGCGTCTGCTTGCCATGCCTCAGCAAGGTGAGCGGCAGCTCTTAGGCTGGTCAGTGGTACCTGGATGCTCGCTGAGCAAGGGGCTGCTGGGGCTCACGCAGCCTCTGGATCAGCAGGTCTGGGATAGGGCTTCAGGATTTGTAATTTTGGTTTGGTTTTGTTTTTTCTGCAAGACCTAGGTAGATGCTGGTTCTGCTGGTCTGGGGCTACACTGTGAGAACCACTGGCCTCATGTAATGAGTCCCTGCTACCCCCAAGAGTAGCGGTAAATGATTATAGAAACTTGGAAGTCATGCTCATTTGGACTCTTTGCTGGGGAAATCTAGGAAAGGGATGTTGAGTTGAGCTGGTCGGGCCTGCTTAGCTCCTAGTCTGGACACGGAAAAGGAGGTGTTGTTTGCCAGTATGCTTCAGGTCACATCATGTACTGATGTCAGAACTAACTCTAGAAGTGGCTTCTTAGCTGCAGGTCAAGCACTGTTTTATTGTGATGAAAAATACTTGTCTTTCTGATAGGCATTCTTCAAACAAAATAATGTACCTCAGGAAAGTCGTTTTAATCTGAAGAAAAATGTGGAAGAGGAGTATAGGAAGTGGAAGTCAATGACCAATGAGAACGACATCATCACCCACTTTTCCATCCAAGGCTCTCCCCCTCTCTTTCTCTGTCTTCTCTGGAAAATGCTCTTGGAAACAGATCACATTAACCAGATCGGCTACAGGTGAGCCAGACCCCAGCTGTGCGTTCCCCTCGGCAGACCATGCATCCTATAGCAACAGAGCTCTTTGCTCTCTGCTTTCCAGGGTATTAGAGAGAATTGGAGCCAGGGCCTTGGTTGCCCACGTGAGAACATTCGCTGATTTCCTGGTATATGAGTTCTCTACATCAGCAGGAGGTCAGCAGCTCAATAAATGCATTGAAATTCTTAATGATATGGTGTGGAAGTACAACATTGTTACGCTGGACAGATTGATTCTCTGCCTGGTAAGAGTACATGTGTTTCTAGCTTTGTTATTTTCTTCCAGATCTAGGTGTATGACTTTTGACCTTATCCTGGTCTGCTCTAGAGTGCTTCAAAAAATTTAATGGATTTATGCTAAAATCAAGCATTGATATTCATTGAAGAACGAGAGATTTTCCAGTTCATTCATCCATTAATTATTATCTGCTGTTCTGTGCACAGACAGTACAGAGGTAAAGAAAATAAATTTAGTCTCAGCATTGTTTGGAGAACAGTTGCATTCTACCTAGGGCAAGAGGTCGTGAAGCATCAGCGCGTGTCTTTGTGGACTGACTGCTTCCGTTCACTTTGGTAGCCCTGTCAGACCTGAGCATTTCTCTTAGCTGCAGTACATCTGCTGTGTGTTCTTTGTCTCCTGACTATTGATTTACCTATTTATTGTTGAGGCAGCATCTCAGTGCACAGTTGGTGCTGTCCTTAGGCTCACTTCTGTAGCCCCCAGTGTGGTATCAAACTCACAGTGATACTGTCTCATTCTCCGAAGTGCTGGGATTACAGGTGCCTATCTCCTGACTTTAAAGCCTGTTTTAGGCAAATTTTTAAGAAAAGACTAGAGGGTTTTCCTAAACTAGAAGTCTAGAAAATGATGCATTTTAGAACAACATTGTGATATTTGGAGTAATTTAGTTCACTAACTTTTTCTTCTTAGCTGTGGAACACAGATGTGAAAGTAGTTAAAATCTCAGGGGATGTAAAGTAAGTCTATAACCAACAAAATTAAGGGGTTAGAGATGCAGGGACAATAGTGCTGAGAAACAGGGAGAAGGATTACAAAAACTAGGACTTCGGTGGCCAAAGGAGTGGTAAGCCAGACTAGCTCAGAAAGGGTCAGTGAATGTCCTGAATGGTGGCGTGGGCTGGACTGGGCAGTGAGGGGAATTTTTTTGGGGGGAGGGGGGGTGGTACCAGGAATTGAACCAAGGACCTTGCACTTGCCAGGCAAACACTTATTCCACTGAGCTATCTCCCTGGCCCCCATCAAGGGAAATTCTGGCGATGATGTGGTATTACCCTATTAAGATTTAGACTACCAGATGGCCACATGCTTTTGCAGACTGGAAATTTTCATTTCATTGTTCTGTTCTACAAAGGCTATGCGCAGTCATGAAGGAAATGAAGCCCAAGTTTGTTACTTCATAATTCAATTGCTGCTACTCAAACCAAACGACTTTAGAAATCGAGTAAGTGACTTTGTGAAGGAAAATTCCCCAGAGCATTGGCTGCAGAATGACTGGCACACCAAGCACATGAGTTACCACAAGGTATGGATCCTGGGTTCTACTTTGCATCTTCTTAGAAAGCTGCACTTGGTTCTTTGGCTGATGATTTGGCCGTTCTCTCTGTAAGTCCACTGCATTCTCTGTGGTCTCTGTGGAAGCAAATTAGCTCTCTGTTCCTTTATGAAGTTGGACATACTGCAACTACAATTTTAGTAGACAAGATACCTAAGACATAAAATGGAGTTATGTGTTTGACAGTGTAACTTAAAGTGTTCCATGAAGGGACTCAGGAGGCAGCTCAGAGAGCAAGAGTGCTTTGCATGAGCCAGGCCCTGGCAACAGTCTCTCACAGCATAAAAAGGAAAAGTTGCTGTAGAAAAATGATCAAATAGTATTTTCAGGTTTTTTTAGCTGTTCGAAAAGGAGTAAAAACCAAAAAAAAAAGAAAAGAAAATGCCCTAAGCGTTTTTTTCTATTCTCCTTTCCACAGAAATACCCTGAGAAGCTATACTTTGAGGGGCTGGCCGAGCAGGTGGATCCTCCCGTGCAGATCCAGTCCCCCTACCTGCCCATCTACTTTGGGAACGTGTGTCTCCGCTTCCTGCCCGTGTTTGATATCGTGATCCACAGATTCTTAGAGTTGCTCCCGGTGTCCAAATCGCTGGAGACGCTGCTGGATCACCTTGGAGGCTTATATAAATTTCATGGTTCGTTTTTTTTTTTTTTTTTTATTGGTACATTTTAGATGTGCATAAAGATCACATTCATCAGAGAATACATGATACAACTTTTTTACCTCATTCTCCTACCTTTCTTCAACACCTCCTTCCATCTGCATTTACAAAAGCTTTGTTTCCATTTCATGGAAAAACTATTGAGATAGGACAATCCCAGGCATAGTTGCAGGAGAATTACCTCTTTGGACTGAGTTGCATTTTGTGCCCCACCCTCCACCCCCAGCCCGGAATTTGTAGCAGGAAAACTGGAAAGGGATTATGGTTGACTATAAAATCACCTTCAGGGCCAGAGTCGGAGGTACAACTCTCAGGTAATGCACGCCTGCAAGTGCTGAGTAAGAGGACAACACGCAGAGCGTTACTTTAGAAAGCTAAGAGCATTGTAGTGCGCAGCACATCTTGGAAAGAAAACGCCATTTCAAAGACCCGTCCGAAGCTCAGGTGTGTGATTAGTATCACAACGAGGCTGCCGGCCCTGGAAATGGGAGAGAGGGACAAGTGACCAAGACAGGAGGACGAGGACTCGGGCAGCTGGTTGGAGAAGATAGAAAGCAGAAGAGGACTCCAAAGTCTCAAGCATGGTTCCTGGAGAATGCCGTGGTCAGCAGTAGTGTGAGGTCCTGCAGTGGCCCCCACGGGACAAAAGAGTATTTGTCTAGTGGGTGGTTTTAACTGTGTAGTCGCACTTGAGGTATAACATTCAGTTTCTTTAAAGGCATTCGCTTGAGGTGATGCACGCTGGGTACATAGTGGCATACAGTGCGAAGGGCCTGCCTGTCTGTAGCTCCTCCGGCTTGCTCCTTGAGGAAGCCACTTCTAAGTTTGTGGGTCCTCACTAGATACCCTATTGTTGTATGTAACCCCATACAACCTGACAAACATGTGTTTTACCTGTGTTGTGTATCAGTGATGTTTGGAACCCATACAGTAATAGCTGCTTCAGACATGTAGTAAGCTTTCCCTGTCCTGTGTGCAACTGTTGCAATCTTCTCTGATGTTTTGCTAGTGTAAAGGAGATGACCGCGACATTCCATGCTGTGTGAAGGACTCTTGCAGGACAGTCGCTTACTCAAAACAAGAATACCTGTAAATACAAAGCGAGGTGTATTATTTGGATCTTTCTCCCTATCATAATGTAGGAGATCCATGGTATGCAGCCGTCCAGCTCATACAATATCCTGAGCTACTTCTCATAATCTTGAAAACACATGACACGATTTTCACAGTTGTCAGTAACCCAGTAAACCTTTGATTTTCTGTGTTTTTCTGGGCAGATCGCCCAGTAACATACCTGTATAACACGCTGCACTATTATGAAAGATACCTGAGAAACCGGGACCACCTGAAGCGGAAACTCGTCCATGCGATCATTGGCTCGCTCAAGGATAACCGACCACAGGGCTGGTGTCTGAGTGACACCTACCTGAAGAATGTCATGAACCCACGGGAGGACAATCCATGGGTCCCGGACGACTCCTACTATTGCAAGTTGATTGGCCGACTAGTAGATAATATCCTTTCATCATGCCCTTGAGCACACTGTCCAGTAATTGCGGTAGTTTGAGTCAGTGGTACTTGATTTGCACTTAGAACTTTTAATGATCCTTTTGCTTTTACATCTGTAAAAGTTTTGAAATCCTAAATTTTCAGTATCATGCCAGATAAATTGAATTTCTATGAATTTTTATATTTATAAATAGATTTTATGGAGGTTTGTCTCAAAGTAGCACATCTATTTGGTACTAGAGAATATAGAGTCTTGAAGCTGGGGCTGTAGTTCAGCAACATAAGCAGCTGCCATACAAGAGCAAGGTCCTGAATTTGATCCCCAGTGCACCAAAAACATATAAGAATATAGAGTCTTGTAGCTTTAAGTAGATTCTTGAATACTGTTAAAATACAAATATGAATAGACAGTAATCAAACTTAATTTTTAGTGGAAAACCTAGTCTATTAATATTTGTATTCACTTTGATTTCATGTTTTCGTTTATCAGCACACTATATGTAATATGTCTTTACACCATACCACTATTTAACAAATTTCACAGAGATGAACATGGTTTGTTTTCCTAAACAAAGCATATATTTCCTGAGGTAAAATGCTTACTCACTATAAGGTAGTTTTTATAGCCCATTACCCTGCAGCTATAGAGAAATCAGCTGCTAAGGGCTGGGCTGTCTGGGTCAGTGATCTCTGTCAGCCGTCAGACCTGCATGTGTGTGATTTGCATTGCTTCCTAGACCTCTGGCTACAGCTGGGTCACTGCCTGGCAGCTCATAATCGGCTCAACTGGTAACCAAATGAGATGCTTATATGTGAGACATTTTGAAATACGTGAAACTTTCTATGCATCTCATTAACCTCAGAATAATCAGATGTTACTGCCTTAACTGTTGGCACCGATGGCTGGCAAGTCTCCCGGTCCCTTCCCAAACTGTGACTGGAGGTTCAACGAGTTTCCCAACCCTGCTGCCCATGCTCTGCACGTGACGTGTGTGGAGCTCATGGCCTTGGCGGTTTCAGGCAAGGATGTTGGGAATGCACTTCTGAATGTCGTCCTGAAGAGGTGATGATCCTGCCCTGTGCAGGAGGACTGTTTATTTGGACAGAGAGTGAGGGTTTATTTAGAACTGTTAGACGAGGCTAGTGTACTTTCTAATGTAGCATTTTCTGGTTCTGGTCTGTTCTATGAGACGTGGCTGCAATGGAAGGATCTGGAGCCAGGTTCTGAAGACCTGGGCTGGTGTGCACCTCTACCCCCTCATACCGGTTTGACATATAACTTACAGACGATCCTAGGTTGCTTCAGGATTCTGTCAGCTCTCTGATGGAACGCTTGTTAGTGTTCAATTCCCAGCACTGCAAAAAAAAAAAGAGAAAAGAAAAACCAGTCTTCTTAAAGAACAGTTGACCCAGGAGATAATGATTGAGGAAGAAGTGGAAATAAATATAAATAATCTTTTCAATCTAGCAACTGTTGTTAAAAGGACACTGTCCCTTCAAAATATCCTTTTGACTTTGTATATATTAAACTTTTTGTTTTTAAAAATTGTATTATCTTGGAGTAGTTCAACTGGCAATTCTCTGAATTATAATTGTTCTCAAAATAGGGTCTATTGTCAACCATGTGAATTGGTTTCATAATTTCACCCTTGTGTTCTTTTCATTCACTTGCAGTCAGCCTCTGGTACCCAGAGAGAACATTACAGCGTGGATGAATGCTATTGGTTTGATCATCACTGCTCTCCCCGTAAGTGGCGGGAATTCGTGCTGGTTGGAAGGCAGCCAGCCCTTTCCTGCTGACCAGAGGAAAAAGATGCAAAGAGGATGAGCCTTTCCAGGGACGTGGTGCAAGTTATGGAATGCTTCAGACTTTTTTAAATTTTTCATATCATTCCTCCTTTGAAAACCTACAGTGACTGTGTTCGCCTTTCTGCCTCAAGTCTAGATGTGTCTACCTTCCTACAGGCTTCTGAGCCCCGCTGTCCACTTTCCTGGGCCAGGCTTACTTTGACACTGTAACATGATCTGCTTTTATCTGTTTAGCACATTATGCACTCTGAGCCCTCCCTCGTGAGAGAGGTGCTAGGGTTCTGATAGCCTAGTGATGAGACGGACAGTAGCCCGAACCTTCCTCCTCTGTCCTTCTCCAGAGCCAGCTCAGGCCTCTGCTCTGCGTCCCACTCATGTCAGGTCTCCTCTGGCCACTCCAGCTGTGTGGCCAGCACTCACGGTTGTCTGCTGCATCTCAGAATCGTGTTGTCTCACGCAGTGCTCTCTACACTTATCTGAGGTGCAGATTATAAGTGATGCTTTTCTTCATACACCTTCAGGTGGTGCATCACTGCTGCCTGGGTAGTAGCGATTGGCAGCAGGTTTATCGCATGGTAGATGGCAGGTGATAAGCTAGGTGACAGCCTTGTAACTGGCAGGATGGACGAAAGCGGGCATGTGTTAACAGCTTGGGGGTGGGCACGCGGTAAGCAGCCCTTTCACCAGGCTTTCTTTTGATCACGAAGGAGCCGTACTGGATCGTGCTTCACGACAGGATCGTGAGTGTGATCAGCAGCAGCAGCCTGACCTCAGAAACGGAGTGGGTGGGCTACCCGTTCCGCCTCTTCGACTTCACTGCTTGCCACCAGTCTTACTCGGAAATGAGCTGCAGCTACACACTGGCTCTGGCGCACGCCGTGTGGCACCACTCGAGCATCGGACAGCTCTCGCTCATTCCAAAGTGAGTGTCACCGGTCCCCAAGGACATCAACAGCATCCTGTGTTTTGAAATTTAATTTGCAGATGAAGTTTGTATTTCTTTTTTATTTGGTTTTGTTTTGAAAGAGAAGTCTTGCTCTGTAAGTGAGGCTGTCCTTGAATTCATGGCAATCCCTTCACCTCAGCTTCCTGAGTGTTGGAATTCCAGGCATGCGCCACCATGCCCTAAAGTGTATGTCTTTTTCATGAGAACAATTTGGAGGGTGTTTTAAGTAGAGTTTCTGTTTAATCAGTAAACCTCTTTTATTTAAAAAATTTATTTGTATGTGTAAATAATAATATGGTATCTTATTTTCTATTACAGTTCCAGAACTTTAGTCAGTTCATGTTTCCAGAATGTACCCCAAAAATTGTCGGTTGAGCTCAAAAAACGATTATCAACACATTTTCTGCTTATGCTTCTTGACCACAAAACTGATATTATTTCAAGTTTCTTGAGAACAGCACTTGCTTTAAAGGATTCTCTCTTTCTTTTTCTTTCTTTCTTTCTTTTCTTTTCTTTCTTTTCTTTCTTCTGTGTGTATATTTTAGGGAAGGGTCTACAGGTTGTTCAGGGTCTTACTACCAGATCGGACTCATAGTGATCCGCCTGTTTTCAGCCTCCCAGGTACAGGGATTACAGGCATACACCTCCATGCCTAGTCACCTCAGCAAGCCCCAGGGACAGGACCAGCACAGCAGGCTAGAGGATCAAACCCTGGCCTCTGCACCTGCTTGCAGAGAATTTAATCCTCTGAGCTATGTGGCCAGACCTCTTTTCTTTCATATCATTTACCTTTTCTCACTTAATACTTGTACTGTTAAGCATGATTTTTGAATGAAGTGATTTAAATAATCAAATCAACTTAAAGGGAGAATCAGATGTGAAATTACTAAAATATTATTATGAAAATGAAGAGGAAATTTAAAGCAATCATAAGTTTTGGAAATACTTTAACAAAATTCAAAGGTTTAACTGATTTCACTTCACAAAAGATTTTTATTTTTAATTTTACAACTTAGGTTTCTCGCTGAAGCTCTTATTCCTATAGTGAAGACTGAATTCCAGTTACTTTACGTCTACCATCTCGTGGGACCATTTTTGCAGAGATTTCAGCAGGAGAGAACTCGATGTATGATAGAGGTAAAATGCATCCGGATGAGTTTTGAAGGATCCATTGAAGTTTGTTTTGTGGTGTGTTTTAAGCTGTAAGTCACAGCATTAGTAAAGAAATCAGTTTTTGGTGACTTTAAAAAAAATACTTTATTTTATTTTGGGTTTTTTTGGTGGGACCAGGTTTTGAGCTCACAACCTTGCACTTGCCAGGCAGGCACTTGTGCCACGGAGCTGTCTCCTTGGCCCCTTATATATCTTATTTTAAAGAGTTAAAAACAAAAGCAAAAAAGACAGAAACAGCCAAGCGTGGTGGCGCCCGCCTGTAATCCCAGCGCTTGGGAGGCTGAGGCAGGAAGATCAGTGCGAGTTTGAGACCAGCTACAAAAATGAGCTCAAGGCCAGCCTGAACTGGATAGAGAGACCCTATTTCAAAAAGACAAAAAAAAAAAAAAAGAAATAGAGTAACATAGCAATACATGTTACATATTTTCAAAACAAGAATAACAAATTAACAGTGGTTATGTTACATATTTTTATCATCAGATGTGTTGGTCAGATTAACAGATACAGGTTTGTAAGATTGGGCAAATAATTGAACATTAATTGTTGCTTTCAGTAACCCTTAATTGGATAACTCTTAAGAGCAGCTTTTGGGGAGTTTATTATGGGATGTGTCACACTGGAGGTACAGGAGTAAATGTAGTTATTGAGCTCAAGAAGAAGAAACTAAAGTTGCTGCTGCATCCTGACATGGGACTGTTGTCCCCATGTGCCAGTGTTGGGGTGCCGCCTGCTGTGCTGTGTTACACTGCTCAGGCTATTAAATGATTTCGCGTTGTCTGTGGACCAGATTGGTGTGGCGTTCTACGACATGCTCCTGAACGTAGACCAGTGCAGCACCCATTTAAACTACATGGATCCCATCTGTGACTTCCTGTATCACATGAAGTACATGTTTACCGGTGACAGTGTAAAAGAGCAAGTAAGTTAAATTTATGTAATTATTTTTTAATGGTGCTTGACTTACAAAATTAGAATGTTCTGTGATAGAATTTCTTGAGATAAGTGTTTTCTGTTTCAGTTGACTTTTTTTGAGAGATGGAAGGGTTGATCATCAGACCTTGGATGTCTACAAGACCACAGGGGAATATTATTCTCTACATAGCAGTGAAATAAATTTGCGTTTTTTTGTTTTTTGGGAGGTTATTAGGAATTGAACTCAGGGCCTTGCACTTGCCAAGCAGGTGCTTGTGTCGCTGACTATAGTCCTATACATTCATAAATTTATGTTCTAATTTCTCAGTTTTCCTTTTTGGTTATTTGCAACAGAAATATCTGAAAAAGATCAGGAGTCTTTTAGTAGTTGATAGTTAATTACTTAATAGTTGTCCCACTAGAGAGATGTGCGGCATGGCCACTAAGAAGCCCAGAGAGCTGTGTTGGGTGCAAAGGCTTCCACTTCCCTCACTGACTCGGGCGCGCTGAAGAAGGGGAGTTGGAGCAGAGTGCTGTGCTGTCCCTGGGACACCAAGGCCAAGCAGGACATGTGTCCAGAGAGTGGAGAGGTCCTCCCCTGGACAACAGTCCAGGTGACTCATCTGTGTCCTTACTGTTTGGAGCGTCTCCATTTGCAGGAAGCCTTAGGTTTGTTGTGTCATAGGAGGACAGAAGAACTCCGTGCAGTGAGGGGCTGTGTGCTCGGACTCAGCCTCTGGGGAGCACCACCCACAGAGCTGGCCGTAGAGATGCCAGGTCCTGGCCGTGCTTCCTGACGTGCGAACGGCACAGGCCCTGCTCCAGTGACACTTCTTCCTGGATTGGGAAGGAAGATAAACTGCTCGAGAACCATTTGAATCCTGGTCTTCTGGGTTCTTTCCTTTGAGCCAGAGTAGGGATGTACATTGGCTCCTTTATGCCTCTGGAGAAATGTCACGGAAGTTGATGTGTTCTGATCTGAGGGGCATATGTTCTTTTACACTTTGCTAAAACAGCACAGCGAGAGCCAAGAAAGCATTGGTTTAAAAAACAAACAATATATATAAAACAAACAAATAAAATACGTATCCATATGCACACATATTTTATACTTGATACTTAAAGGAAAATTGCTAACGGACTCATTGTCCCTCCCGAAGTCAGAGAGCACTGAATAAAGTGGAGAATGCTGTGAAGCCACGTGAAGGGTAGATCTAACGCTCAGTCTAAATTCCAAAAAAAAAAAAATGAAACCAGGAAAATAATTGTAGATACCCATTGTAGACGTGAGTGGTTCAGTGACTTTCACATATAATTATGCTTTTTGTTTTTGCAAAGACAACATTTTAAAGGATGATCACATTGTTGGAAGTAGGAAATTCCCAGTGTAGACTCCTCTAGCTTTCAGTAGTGGGTGGCCGGCCGGGTAGGTAGGGGGAGGTATTGCATGTATGTGTACATGATAGGTGCACTTGTATATGTGTGGGGGGTGGGAGGGAGAAGGCAGGTCCCTGTGTGGTTAGAGGTATAAGGAAGCTTTCACCTGCCTCAGTACACTCCGTCTCACCTCTCCTTCCCCTTTTTACCCCTTCCTTTCCCAAAGTGGGCTCAGCAGGCTGGGCTGTAACTCACAATGTAGCTCAGGCTGGCCTGGAGCACAGCAGTCTTCCTTTTTCAGCCTCCTGAGCTGGGATTATAGATGTGTGCCATCACACCAGCTGGCATTCCGTATTTTATTGCTCAACTGCATAGATTCGTTTCTGTTTTCTGTATCGATGGCAAGTTGAAGTTCTGTGGGTCATGTAATTTTGGTGTTTTTATTTCCAAGGTAGAGAAGATTATCTGTAATTTAAAGCCAGCTTTAAAGCTCCGCCTGCGATTCATCACCCACATCAGCAAGATGGAGCCAGCCGCGGTGCCCCCACAGGCCCTGAGCAGTGGCTCCCCAGCGCCACAGTCCAACCCGGTGCCTGCACCCCTACCAGGAGCTCAGTGAGGCCAGCAACTGGTCGGGTGAAGCACAGGACTGGCACCCCCTAATCTGAACACGCACGCGCTGTCTGATGCAGGGAAAGCAGCAGTGACGTTCAGGTTGCTTATTTTGATTCACTTGTTGAATCTCTTGACTCTGTAGTTCTTAACTGCCCAGCTCTGTTCAATTTCTGAGACTCTGAATGAGCTACTGTCCAGAGTTCACGATCCCAGCAGTGCCAGGGCTCCTGGGGAGCGCGGACCCTTCTGCAGTCCCGTGACTTCTTGGCACTGGTCGCACCTCTTTTGAGCATTGTATTTTATTATCACTGGCATACTTGGTCAGGAATCATTTTAAAGATTCTCCACCCATAATCCTCACAAGGCCTTTTATACGTAAATCCTCTCTGGCATAGCTTCAGAATAGGGGTTTTTATCATTTGAAGGACTGTAGATTACATTGCATTGTAGGACCAAATAAGGTTTCATATTTTTAAAAATGGTTTGAAGATTTTACTGTAAATTTCCAAAAAAGTAGTGTAATGCTTTTATTAAGGTAGGGTGGTAGGGTTTTTTTGCCTTTGCTTGAAATTTACTGTATGAAAAGAGAAGTCATTTAAGGAGCTAATATATCTGCCAGTGCTGAAATTTAAATAAAATCATGCTCCAGTGGTTGATTCTGCAATTTTTAAAAAAATTAATTGTGCATCTTGATACCTGGCAGATGATAGGAGTTTTTGAATTTCTGCAGTCAGTTTTTTTAATATTTATATTTTTACATACAGTGTACCTTTTTGTTTTTTAGAGTTTATTAATGCTGAGAGACATTGTTAATTTTAGGGGGAAGTGAGGGGTGAAGTCAGTTGGCTGAACAAACCAAATGCTCAGTTGAGGACCAGGCTTGTTCAGGCTGCTGCTGCGCTGTCCAGGCATGGCCTAGTCTGTGGTTCGTAGTGCTTGGTGACTCGCATTGGCCTGGGAACTCTAAGTTACTGATATTTAAAAAAAAGAATTAGCCAATTACACTTACAATTCTTCTACATACATCCTTCCTAGACATTTGTTTTCTTCATACTTCATGTTATTGCAATCACTAAGTCTTTTGTTTATAATGTAAAGCCAGTTTAAATTTTATATAATGGTAAGGTTAGTTTGTCTTTACTTATTCTTGAGACAGGGGCTCACTGTGTAGTCCAGGCAGGGCTTGACCTTGCAACAACCCTTCTGCTTCAGTCTCCTCAGGGGGATTAGGGCAGGGACCAGCACGCCCTGTGAGGCTCTTAAACATATAGATGTTAGAGCAGCACGATGAGAGCCCATTCCAGACAGGTCGTCGCATGGTCCTGTGAGTGTGGGCCAGGCGAGAACTTGCTTCTGCTCCCTGCAGTCTCTTTGCTTTGTTTTCCTCTGTTCTCAGTCTGTTCTTGAGCCTGTGGGCCTTTGCAGGCTGCTTAGGATTTTAGCTGTTGAGACACTCTAGTGGCATTGAGGAAAGGGTGGGCTGTTGGAAGCCCCAGATAATTTTAAGTTGAATTGCGATCTCAATGAGCAGGCTTGGGAAATGAATGTCAGTTTGGCTTCCTGAGGTCCTGAATAGATGTTCGGGATTAGCTGCTATTTCTCATAAGTCTATCTGAATAGTAGTCTGCGCTTAAAACAGCTGCAATATCATCTAATCCTAGCACTTGGGAGGCTGAGGCAGGAGAATCACTGTGAATTCCGGGCCAATTTAAACTATATAGCTAAGACCCTGTTTCAATAAACAGCCGCTCCCAACAAAAAAAATATCATGTTCAAGGTTTAGAAAAAGTAAAATAAGATCATCTGATACTAATAAAGTTGGAGGCTGCTGGAGATGTGATTACCCATTTTACAGATAAGGAAACTAGAACTAGAGTTTTAATGGCTTTGCTAAGACCTTACAGTGTTTAGGGATGATTTCATGGACTTTAAACCTGTGTAGTAATCTTGGGCTGTATGTGCATGTGTGCATGTGTCTTGTGTATACTTCAAAACATGTAGATAACCAAATCTTTTTATAAAGAATTTATTACAAAAATCACATCTTTTTTGTGATTCACTTATTTTGGGTGAGGTGCCAGGAATCAAGCTTACAACCTTGCACCTGCCAGACAGGCTTGGTACCACTGAGCTGTACCCCCGGCACAGTGACATCTTTTAGCTGGGAGTGGTGGCACACACCTGTAATCCCAGCATCCATGAGGCTGAGGCAGGAGGACTGCCACAAGTTCCAGGTCAACCTGGGCTACACAGTGAGTTCAAGACCTGCATGGACTACGTAGCAAGACCCCTCCCCCCCCCCCCCAACCAGATCAAATCTTCTGAATGACATGGACATACGGTCATACGGTACATTCCAGGTTGAACGGCCTTGTGCTCTAACAGCAGGAACCTCATTCTGTGGGGTAGGGGGCGGGGGCGCTTTCTGTCTGCATGCTTTAAGTGCCAGCCAGCACGTTTTAAATTGGAAATTAATGTGTGCGTCTTTATTAAAGATGTTTGGTATTTTGTTTTGTTTTTGCCAAAGTAGGAAACTTTTTTTTTTTTTTTTTTTTGGTCTTTTTGAGACAGGGTCTCGATATATAGTTCAGGCTGACCTTGAGCTCACTTTTGTAGTAACATTGATCCTCCTGCATCAGCCTCCCAAGTGCTGGGATTGCAGGCATGGCACCACCACTCCCGGCTAACTATTTTTTTTTTAATGTCACAAAAATTAGAATTGCCAAATTTTGGACTTAATATCAACAGGAAATTGGCAGTTTGTGGTGCATTAAGGCCAGGAGCTTCCCTGAGTGAGGCCCCTCTGAGCCTCTGGGGAGCCGAGGGGCGTTGGCACATGTGCCAGAAAAGATGCCAAGAGCCAAGCCGTCTCCTGAGCACAGTGGTTTATTAAGCTTGAATCACATCCACAGCAAGATGAGGGGAGCTGGCCCTCAGCAGGAGTGGGGCACAGAGGCAGTGCCCATGGCACAGGACCTTCCGCTGGGCGGACACCGCAAGAATATGGGCCTTGGCAGCACCGTGACTGCGACCCAGAGACCCAGACAGCCGGGGCCAAACGGTGCTAGATGGCAGTTACAGTGCCCTGGGGAGAGCGCGCAGGCTCGGCTGCTTCAGAAAGCCTTCGCCATCAGTCTCTACCAGCGGTGCTAGTTTAGACTGAAAGTTTCAGAGCAGCCAGCACACGATGGCTTTGCCCTGCTGCCTGCATCGTCATATGAGTTGGGGAACCGTTTCTCTGAAGAAAATCTTTGGGAGGCTGATTGTAGACTTAAATAAATTATCAGATTGGCTAATTATGTCACTAGCTGTGAGGTTTCTGTGGTTCCACATTTACTTTGGTGGTGAAAGGTAGTCCTTCTGAGGGTCGTGGTTACCCTCGCGAGCCACCCCAAAGCAAGCCACAGTCACTGCCACCGCCGTGTTCACGGTCCGAGTGACCTCCTCCGGGGTCTTCCCCAGCGCGGGGTTCACTTCCATGATGTCCAGCCCCGAGAGCAGCCCTGCAAGCCAGCACAGTGGGAATGGAGTCAGTGTAGCCTTGACATTTTACAGTCAGTGTAGACCGAAGGGTTAGCTTGTAGCAAAGAAATGGCAACCAGTGGGAAACCCTTAAGTCACTGCCTCGTGCCCGGAGTGCTGGACGACTCCTCCCTCGGGGCTTGCTTTGCACATCAGTGAGCCATGAATGCAAACACCCCCAGCTCATGCCTGATGCTGTTGCCTGGGATTGTCACCTACCTGTTTTATAAATCTCTTCTGTGATGTAGATGCCTTCCCGGTGAGATAGTCCTCCCACGACAGGTGTGCCCGTAGCAGGGGTGATGGAAGGGTCCAGCCCGTCAACATCAAAACTCAGATGAATTGGCCTTTTCTTCCTTTGTGGAAAAGGGTTTCACTTAAAGTTGGTGGTATATTTGGGCAAATACAGACTGGTTGGGTAAGTACAACTGTAGGTAAATATTAGCCTGCTTTATAAAATGTCACTTGGCGAAGTTCCAGGAGTCCCCTGAGCGGCAGCGAGTCCGCCCTTCCCCCAAGCGCATGCGCACAGACAACGTACCTTCCTAGTAGATAGGCCAGTGTTTCCTCCATCACCTTGCCGATTCCCAGTCTGTCCACTTCAGTCATTGAAAAATACTTGATACCCAGGGCTTTCACAATGCAGCTATAAAAGACCATTTTACAATTAGTAAGGCTGACTCTGTTCTATTACTGTCTAAAAAGATGGGCATGATAAAGTATGTAAGGTATTTGAGTTCTGTGAACTGTATGTTATATGTGATAAGCTGTGCTTATTTTGACAGCAAATCATCTCAGATGTCAGTTGCCTGGATATGTATATGTAGTTGTTTGTTTTGTTGTTGCAGTACAGGGATTGAACTGACAACCTTGCACTTGCCAGACAGGTGCATCTATCACTGAACTATATCCCTGGCCATATTTATACGGGTATAAGTACAGAGACACATATTGACTTGTTTAAATTACTTTATCTGAAATCTAGCCAGTAAGCATATCTAGTACACAACAGAATAAAAACAAAGGCAGATCCTGTTAAAGGGTAAACTCACTGCTCCCCAGGGTCCACGTCTCTCAAACCAATGTACACGATGTCCTTGGCAGACAGGCAGGGCGTCACCCAGGAGAAGCCCGGGACCTCTGGGATCTGAAAGGGAAGTATGAACGGGTAGGAAGTGTGCTTCTCTCCAGCAGGTGCTGCCTGTGGTGCCAAGAACCCTGCCGGGTGGCACATTTTTAGAATATAAATTTAGAGAAAATCATGAAATAATCACAAAATTAAAGTAGTGGGTGCCTTAAGGCCACCTGTGGCCCAGACCCAGACTGAGCCCTGCCTTCCCAGGGCTCTACCATGCTTTCAGGGCATCCTTGATTCCAGAATGGTGCAAAGTAGTAGGGGAAGGTCAGGCAATACAGGGTTGCCCTAACACCACCCTTTGAATGCTGCCATGCACTGTGTCCTGGAGCCAACTTTGGAAACATTATGCAAATTTATAAGCAAAGCCCCTTGATCATCAGCTAAAAAAAAGATTATTTTGAGTGTGTTGTAGAAAGAGATCTGAATCACTTCAAATCATCGTGAGGGCATTACAGCTATAATAATTGGAAGTGGTTTTCATTGATACACTACCACATCAATCAAAATTGTGAAGTACAAGATTAAATCTTAATCTAGTACTTTAAGTCTTATAGCGAAGTTTCTAGGGAGCAGGGAGAAAGCCTTCCTCTTAGGATTTCAGATGGGTGCTTCTCACATGAACATGTTAAATGATAAATCATTGGGTCTACCTTTAATCTCTTAAGGGTCTGCAATGCAGCAGCAACACTGTAACAAGGAAAGATCTGAGAACCACTGGGAAGACCTGATTCTAACTTCTTAATAAAAGATTACTTGCTGCCGCACTAGAAGGGGTAGTTTAAAAAGTCAGTCAGGCATGGAGTGTACACTTGTCATCCCAGCCTTTCCAAGGCTGAGGCAGGAGGACTGCCACTTTCCTTAGCCGATCTTGCTTATGAGTTCTGAAGAAAATCATTTGAGATTACCCAAAAATAAAATAGCATAAGAGGCTTCCTGCTGCCAGCACTTGGGAGGCAGGGGTAGGAGGATTGCTGTAAGTTCAAGGCAAGCCAGCCTCGGCTATGAAGTGATTTATTGCCAACTTGAACTACTTCACAAGAGCCCCTTTCAAAACAACAATAGAAGAGGTGCTTCCTGCTGGCCTCCTAGCAGTCCTTGAGTGTGTGCTACACAGGGGCGTCGACCAGCTTCACCTTTCCTTTCAGCTCCTTCAGGAGGAAGGACACAGGTTGGCCGTGCAAGTTCCCGGTGGTAGTGGTCACAGGAGTGTTGATATCCGTGTGAGCATCGACCCAGATGACACCGAGGTCCGGATGGACCTTGGCATGGCCAGAGATGGTACCAATTGCCAGGCTGGGGAGAAAGTACACATGTGTTCATAGCAGTAGCTGCCTCATGTGGCTGCTGGCTTCTTCAAGTCCAAGCAGCTGCTTCTGATGGCTTTAGAGGTCACCACCAGGCACTGACAACAGAGGGCCACCACTCCGCAAGCTGATGAAAGCCTGGGCATTATATTTACAGAAATGTTGCATGAAATCACAGGGGATGGCTTAACCAAATGCCAAATTATGTAAAACTTCTAGCCACACAAGAAACTCCCTGTGTTACATTCTTGGGCTTAAATCTGGCTCTTTGAAGATACCCACATCTCTCTTGGTAAAGACTTAATTCTCTCTGGAGATTTAAGACAAAATCCCTCTGTAAAACGCAGCTGTTTCATTTGCAGAGCCGGGAGCAGCACTTAGCAGTTGCCGGAGTCCACGGGGCTCCACACCTCTGCTCTCATGGGCTGCCCTCCTCCAGCCTGCTGGACCGCTCGGGACTGGATGCAGAACCGACAGGGTCTGTCTAAGCATCCCAGCCTCCGCCCATGTTGTAGAATGGCAGACATGAGTGCCACACTGTGCAGAAGTTAATAGATTGGGATTCACTGGACAGGGAGTGTACTGCAATGGGAGAGAGACACAGTTGAAAAAGCGGGGCACTGGAAAAAAGCTAGGAACGGCTGTGCACTGACTCCCCATTATGAAGGTCATCAGTGAGTACTGCAGCCACGAACTAAGGGAAAACAAAGGTGCCTGTGCTGTCCCACTTCTGGACATCTAAGTATCATCCGAAGAATCGCAAGCCTGTCAGGCATAATGGCGCTTGCCTATAATGCCATCATTCTGGAGGCTGAGGCAGAAGAATTTGCTAGAAATTCAAAGCAAGACTGGGCTACATAGTGAACACATGGCCAGCCTACATAGTGGGGCCCTGACACACACACACACACACACACACACACACACACACACACACATTATGAACTCAGATTATCAAAAAGAGAAGAAATCATGCTTGGAAATCTGGATGTTGCTTGCTGTTTTGTTTTCCTTCAGGTTTCTCCTTTGGCTTCTTGTCACTTGAAATTTCCACTTAGAAATTTTTCCACTTACAAAAATGGAACCTCTTTAAAAAATTGTTTTGAAGCTTTAAAAAAATGTATTTTACTTATTTGGTTCAGGATTTCACTACACAGGGCTGGCATAGCATGTGGAGCCAGGGACCAATGCAGGGTCCTTGTGCTTGCCAGGCAGACACTTAGACCAGTGAGATATCTCTGTGACCCATGCATGCCTGTAGTCCCAGCTCTGGGGAGGCTGAGACAAGAGGATCACTATGAATCTGAGCTGCACAGGAAGACCCTGTGCCAAATACATGAAATTAAAAAAAAAAAAAAAAATGGACCAGAAAGTGAACTTCTGAGCCCCCAGGCTCGGCACTGAAGCTTTGTTGCCAAAGCCCTGTTTGTACTTGGCTCTAGGAGCCAGTGAGCTTCTTATGGCTGTGCTGCTCTCCACAGCAAGTGGGAGGAGGCAGCCTACACAGAGCCAACCTCTGCAGCATCATTGTAGTGGCGAAAGTTTGGGAATGACCAAAATATCTGACGATACGATGATGTATGTGTCATTCCTTGATGAAAAATGGTGTGGCAGTCAAAAATGATGGTTGTGGGGACCAGGGAGATAGCTTGGTGGTCTAAGCATCTGCCTAGCAAATACAAGGGCCCGGGTACCATCCCTGATACCACATGCCTGGCTAACCCAGAACACTGGGCCTGCCTTGCCAGCCCCAAACCAGGTGTGGTGGTGTACGCCTGTAATCCCAGTCCTGGGGAGGCTGAGAGAGAGGAGGATCACTCTGAGTAGTGAGACCCTGTGTCCAATAAATAAATAAAAAGAAAATAATATGGCTATGAGGATTTTTTGCATACTGTAAGGTAATAAATTCTATACTGTAGTTTAAGAAGATAAATGATATAATGCACACATACACATACACACACACAATATGTTAAACAGATACCATGAATGAACTGTAGCAGATTTTCAATCTTGGTTGAAAAGGTTGTTAGAGAAAATTATCACCATTACCTTTTTCTTCTGTGAGGGGCAGTGTGTGTGTGTGTGTGTGTGTGTGTGTGTGTGTGTGCGTGCGCGCGTACTTCTAAAAGTTTTATAATGGGAAGCACATACTTTTCTATCACGAACCAAAATAAGTTGTACATATTACCAGCATTCACATACAATAAGGTATGCATTTCCTCAATGCCTATTTGATTAGAAATGTGAGCTGTACCTGATACTGTGCTGCCATCCATTCGTGTACTTTCTGCTGCACTAAGCATACTCTATGATATAAATGTATAGTAAATAACCTATATGTACAATGTGCTTCCCAGGCAGACAGCTTAGTGTGACTGTCGGCCGGTGCTTTCCTGCACTCTTGGCCACACTTCCTTTCCTCCCAACCCGGCGCATGGCCCCCACACGGCACCTGTGGTCTCCGCCCAGCACCACACAGACTCTGCCGCTCCTCTGCACCTCCGCCACCATGCCTGCCAGCTGCTCTGTGGCTTTCCCCACGGTCCGGGGATTCTTCACAATTCCAAAGGGAACGTCATTAGGGACATCCGTAAAGCACAGGTCCCCATAGTCCTTCACATCACACTCTACCGTGAAACAGAAAGTTTCAAGTTATTAAAGCGTGTTGCAAGACCATGTGAGTACAATGATTCCAAACAGAAAACACTGGAAGCAAAGACAAATTCTGGGAAGTCAGTAAACAACATGGGCAAAATCCGGGCTCTTGCTGGTCCCATCCCTGCCACCTCCAGCCTGTGCTAGGTGCCAAACCCTGTGCCACCTTAGTCCATTCCAGTTAGGGTACCTGGTACAGTGCCAGTAGCTTTCTGAGATGGGCCTGAAAGGTATCTCACTCTGTCTGCACGTGTGCTTTCTGTCTGCCTATAATAAGGACATCTGGGTTCTTCAGTGGATACTAGCAGGTCTAAAGGCAAGTGCGCCTGCGTTTTCTCCCTTTTCTGGCTCTGCACCATGAAGGGCTCTTGGGTTTGACCCAGCCTATCAGCAGCTCAGCTTCCTTCTCTGGATCACCAGCCTCGGGGCACCGGTGTGCTGGGCGACGTGCTTACCACTGAGCCTCGAACCTCAGGGAATGCAGGAAATAAAACTTTCATACTTTTTTAAAAGAAAAATTTGCAGGCAACTGAATTCCTAAGGATCCGCATATGCCTCTGGAAAAGCCCTGCAAATGGCTTCAAAACTAGAGCCTCATCCAGGAGCAGCGAAGCAGCCTATGAGCCTAGTACCCCAGGAAGCTGAGGCAGGTGGGTCACAAGCCTGAGCCTAGTCTGGGCGGTTTATCAGGGTCATCTCAAAATAAAATTGTCTCAGAATAAAACATGAAAACAACAACAACAGAAGACTGGGGATACAGCTAAGTAACCAAGACCCTGGGTTAAATCCCCACAAGCACCAAGAATTAAAATAAGAGCTGGACAGATAGGTCAATGTGAAGGCCCTGCGTTCAACCCTTTGTACTGCAGTAATAGTAAATAATGATAGGTGGAGATGTAGCTCAGTGTGAAGGCTGTAGGTTTGATTCTCAGCATTGAAGAAACCATGAACAATAGCTGGAGTTTCCTGAAAAACTGGTAGGGGGCAGTTTAGTGTCCTAAACTGCAGGGCCTTAGCATTGCACCCCATTTTGAGACAAAGTCTCACTGAGTCACTAAATTGCCTCATTGCGCTGGAAGCTTTCCGGCCTCCGTCGCAGCCTCCCAGGTGTGTGCTGCCACACCCCGCTGAGGAGGTCTAATTCGTAGCCCCTGAGAGTCGCTCATCTTAAATGCACAGGTCAGCGAGTGTGGGAAACAGCTACAATCGTGTAACCACTGCTGAGACGGGCAGTCAACAGGTGAGTTGACTTCTCACCCTGTCAGTCAGGTCCTCTCCCAGCCTGGAACTGAGGGTGTCTTTCCAGAATTTCCCACCAGTGGAACCAGCCAGCAGATCTGGCCTTTTACCAAAGATGGAGTCAGTGCCCTCTCACTGTGTGGCCCGACCATGTCTTGTGTTTTGTTTTCGTTTCCCTACTTTCTTTCCTTTTTTTTTCTTTGGGGGGGGGGGTCGTTGTTTGAGGCAAGATCTCCTTATGTAGCCCAGGCTGGCCTCAAACTCTCAGCAAACCTTCTGCCTCAGCCTCCTCCCAAGTACCAGGATTACAGGCATGCACCACCACACTCAGCTCCTTTTTTTTTTTAATCATAAACACAGCCATTACATATTCAAGTACAAGCCTTTATATGAAGATTTGTTTTTTCTCAGGCAAATATCGCTAATTAGAGCTACTAAAGCAAAAGCCATATTTATTAAAGAAATTGCCAAACTGCTTTCCTAAGCAACTACTACTTCGTGAAATAGATGAGAGTTTCTTTCTTTCTTTCTTTCTTTCTTTTTTTTGCAGTACAGTGATTGAACTCAGGACCTTGCGCTTGTAGGGCAGGCACTTATTGTACTGAGCTATCTCCCCAGCCCTAGATGAGGGCTTAAATTGCCCCCCAAATGCCCTCCGTTTCTAGGGCACTTCCTGAGTCATGGTTTTTTGTTTTCAATTCCCAGCCCTTTGCCCACCACCCAGTGCCACTTCTTGCACACCTAAGCGCAGAGGCCTAGCTAGGCAGGCAAACCGTGGGCACAGCACTCCCCAGCCAGCAGTGCCACCTGAGCATCCTGAGTGTGCCCTGCTTTGCACAGTGTGGTTGTACATTACAGCCAGGGCCATGTTCTGTGCTGTGCAAAGCACCCTGGACCCATGCCGTGTTCCAGGGCAGGGAGGCAGGCAGTCTGGTTGGTCTCCTTTGAACTTAAGAATTACCTTGTTCTTTCAGCTTCTCCAGCAGGCCAGCTCTTCTCAGTGCCGAAGGGCCTTGTTCTACCCCTCCTCGAGGCTGGACAATCAGAACATAAAGAACTCCGTTCTACATCCTGACCTTTGGAAGCACATAGTGGGAACTTTTTCATCATTTAATCATCGTTACTGCTTCAGCTCCTCCCGAGGCCCCATGTCTGAAGGACAATTACTGTCTCATGTAATTTTCACCCTAAGGTAGATGGAATTATGCTGGGCGGCTGGCACACAGCTAATGAGGGGCAGGCACTTGGGATCATCCCAGGTCTTTCTGCCCATGTACGGAGCCCTGGTAAATCATTCTGCCTGGTAGGGGCGGGGCAAGGGAAAGCAGGCAACAGCAGCTATGGACACGGAGTCCCAGTACCAGCACAGATGGCACCAAGCGGATACGCCCGACTTGGGCAGGACTGCGAGGCTGCCTCCTGGAGCTCAGCCTGGTAGCAGGAATAAGTGGTCAGGACAATAGGACCAGATGAGAGAGAGAGGGCAGACTGGGGAACAGCTGGGACAGAGGCTCCAGGAGGTCAAGAAGCCTACAGGCAAATCTTCAAAGCAGAAAGTTAGGGACACAGGGAAAATCATCACCTGGGAGATGAAAGCACAAACAAGCCCAGCCCCGAAGCTCAAGCTCTGACCTGCCCAAGCAGCCCCGAGCCACGCTCCCTGCCCGTCCACCGCTGGGCAGCGGTTAGGCTCCCTCCTGCCTGTGGCTTTTGGATTGGATTCTAATTTCTCAAGCAGATCTTTCAGATACCGAGAGTTACTTGTGGCTGTTCAGATAAGAGGATGTGTCAGATGACACGTGTGTGTCTCTAAGCTCCTGGCTGGAGCCCTAACATAAGCAAATGTTCTTCTGTAGTCAAATGACGGATGATCTGCCTAGGGGGGAGGCAAATAATCCATATGAAGTATTTGTCCCTGAAACGAGCATGGTGGCACACGCCTGCAACCCCAGTGCTAGGGAGGCTGAGACAGGAGGATCACTATGACTCTGAGCTGCATATACCAAATAAATAAATACATAAATAAATAATTTAAAAAAGATTCCTGTCCCTGATGACAATGGACCACACGTGCTCTGTCTGGCATGTTTTCTTCCTTTACTTCCTTTTTGGCTGACACATGATATTTGTACTAGGGTGAAGCACAGTGTGATGTCCTGATTCATGCATGAACTGTGAGAGTAGACTGTGGGAAATTAGCATATCTGTCACTTCAACCATTTATTCACTCTGGTGACTTCATCCAAAATTGTATTTACCACCACTGTCTTCTGCGCCCCAGTAGAACAGTCACAATACCTCCCTACTTGACCCGTGGTAGTGTGTTACTTGGTTTATAGTTTGCCTTTCGTTTTGTGTCTGTCTTTTCTTTGTTGCCAGATTTGAGTCTATACTTCTTCCCCCTGGGACTCCGAATGCTGGGGTGGCATGCCGACACACAGTACATTCACCAGTGTTAGCACTTGGATAAAGTCCCATGGCCCCCTTTGCCCTTTCCTTTGCAGGAGTTAGAACAACCCTCATAGCTCCCTTACTGCGTTTGCTGTAACACAGTCAGAATTTCTCCGATGTTTTCTAGCACTGCTTTCTGTTTGTCTGGCTCAAGCTGCTTCTCATGGTTTTTGTGTTTTTGAGAGAAGATCTCACTATGTAGTCCGGGCTGGCCTTGAACTCTCTATGTAGACCAGAGTAGGCTTTCAAACTGTGGCAACCGTCCTGCCTAAGCGTGCTGAGGGCTGAGTTTACGAGTGTACCGCCATGCCTGCACGTGGTCTCTCCTCATCTACCCACTTTGGAAATGGCTTTGTGATTGTTCTGGGTGCTTCACAGACTTTCTAAACAGAGTGCAGTTCCTAACCGGCCACAAGGATAAGATCCACTGTGTTGAGTTGTCTGAGGGGGCACTGGAGCGGCTCTGGAGGAGAGGCATTTGAAGCCAGCAGTCCGCAGTCATGTGGTCTAGGCTGTGTGGTCTGAGCAGATTACCAAGCCTCTCTGAGCCTTAATAATCAAAAGAGAACAATGGCAAAAGAGACCCGCTATGTGCCAACTGCTTTGCCCGCGGCCAGGCGGGCGTGCAGCTCTCCCTCGGGCTCAACCAAGTGGTCATCTGCCCTCTAGTCTCTCTCTTTTTTTTTTTTTTTATTAGATTTTATTTTAAAGAGTAAAAATAGCAGAAACAAAGATAGGAAAACAGTAACAAGCAAGAGTACATATAGT
>PVKN010003271.1:0-38109 GCA_004027915.1 Capromys pilorides | reverse complement strand
ATGTGCAAGCGTAGTAGAGCTATCTGTAAAGTTCTTTCCCTAAGAACAGCACAGCGATTCTGCTGTGTGCTTTCTAACAGTGATTTCTCACTACACAGCAGCCAGCTCAACTCCACAGTGTGTGTGAAGGTAGAAACACCAAAGCCTTTTCTCCTGTTTAGCTAACACAGAGTTCAATCTGAAAATTCACTTTGGATACGGATGTCAGTGTAAAAGGAACAATATCGCAACTGTTTCACAGCATGCCCTTTGGTGAGTTAAAGCCTTTGTGAAGTTGCTTCACTTTAAACAGTTACTGCACAGAAACTACACAAGTGTTCTTTCTTTCCTATTCATTCCTAAGGGTGCATGGGCACTAGAGGTACTTGTAATCTTTTCTTTCCCTAAGAACAGCACAGCGATTCTGCGGTGTGTTTTCTGTTTCTAACAGTGAGTTCTCATTACACAGCAGCCAGCTCAACTCCACAGTGTGTGTGAAGGTGGAAACACCAAAGTCTTTTCTCAGGTTTAGCTAAACACAGAACTCCAGCTGAAAATTCACTTTGGATACTGATGGCATTCTAAAAGGAACAGTATCCCAAGTGTTTCACAGCATGCCCATTGGTGAGTTAAAGCATTTGGGAACTTGCTTCACTTTCGACTGTTACTGCACAGAAATAACACAGGTTTTCTTTCTTTCCCTTCATTCCTATGGGTGCAAGGGCGGTAGAGAAACTTGTAAACTTTTCTTTCCCTAAGAACAGCA
The DNA here is from genome assembly GCA_004027915.1 of Capromys pilorides. Taxonomy (NCBI): domain Eukaryota; kingdom Metazoa; phylum Chordata; class Mammalia; order Rodentia; family Capromyidae; genus Capromys; species Capromys pilorides. The sequence continues at coordinate 37,364 of PVKN010003271.1, read as the reverse complement.
CAGGGATTCTGCTGTGTCCTTTCTAACAATGAGTTCTCATTACACAGCAGCCAGCTCAACTGCACAATGTGTGTGAAGGCAGAAATACCAAAGCCTTTTCTCAGGTTTATCTAAACAAAGAACTCCAGCTGAAATTTCACTTTTGATATGGATATCATCCTAAAAGGAACAGATTCCAAGTGTTTCACAGCATGTCCTTTGGTGAGTTAAAGCATTAGTGAAGTTGCTTCACTTTTACCTCTTACTGCACAGAATCTGCACAATTGTTCTTTCTTCCCCAATCCTTCCTATGGGTGCAAGCGTGGTAGAGATACTTGTAAACTTCTCTTTCCCTAAGAACAGCACAGGGATTCTGCTGTATCCCTTCTGTTTCTAACAGTGACTTCTCATTACACAGCAGCCAGCTCAACTGCACAATGTGTGAAGGTACAAACACCAAAGCCTTTTCTCTGGTTTAGCTAAACACAGAACTGCACCTGAAAATTCACTCTATACACAGATATCATTCTAAAAGGAACAGTATCCCAAGTGTTTCACTGCATGCCCTTTGGTGAGTTAAAGCATTTGTGAAGTTGCTTCCCTTTCAACTGTTACTGCACAGAAACTGCACAAGTGTTCTTTCTTTCCCTTTCATCCCTATGGGTGCAAGGCGGTAGAGATACTTGCAAACTTTTCTTTCCCTAAGAACAGCACAGGGATTCTTCTGTGTCCTTTCTGTTTCTAACAGTGAGTTCTCACTACACAGTAGCTAGCTCAGCTCCTCAATTTGTATGAAGGTAGGAACACCAAAACCTTTTCTCAGGTTTAGCTAAACACAGAACTCCAGGTGAAAATTCACTTCGGATACAGATGTCATTTTAAAGGAACAGTATCCCAAGTGTTTCACAGCATGCCCTTTGGTGAGTTAAAGCATTTGTGAAGTTGCTTCACTTTCAACTATTACTCCTAAGAAAATGCACAAGTGTTCTTTGTTTCCCAAACATTCCTATCGATAAAAGGTGTTATGGACACTTCAAAACTTTTCTTTCCCTAAGAACAGCACAGGGATTCTGCTGTGTGCTTTCTGTTTCTAACAGTGAATTCTCATTACGTATTAACTAGCTCAACTCTACAATGTGGGTGAAGGTAGAGACACCAAAACCTTTTCTCAGGTTTAGCTAAACACAGAACTCCAGCTGAAAATTCACTTTGGATACAGATGTCATTCTAAAAGAAACAGTATTCCAAGTGTTTCACAGCATGCCCTTTGGTGAGTTGAAGCATTTGTGAAGTTGCTTAAATTTCAACTGTTACTGCACAGAAACTGCAGAAGCATTCTTTCTCTCCCATTCATTCCTATGGGTGCAAGGGCAGTAGAGATAATTGTAAACTTCTCTTTCCCTAAGAAAAACACAGGGATTCTGCTGTGTGCTTTCTGTTTCTAACAGTGAATTCTCATTACACAGCAGTCAGCTCAACTCCACAATGTGTGTGAAGGTAGAAACACCAAAGCCTTTTGTCAGGTTTAGCTGAACACTAAACTGTAGCTGAAAATTCACTTTGGATAGGGATGTCATTCTAAAAGTAACAGTATCCCAAGTGTTTCACAGCAGCCCTTTGTTGAGTTGAAACATTTGTGAAGTTCCTTTCCTTTCAACTGTTACTGCACAGAAACTTCACAAGTGTTGTTTGTTTGCCATTCACTCCTAAGGTTGCAAGGGCGGTAGAGATACTTGTAAACTTTTCTTTCCCTAAGAACAGCACAGGGATTCTGCTGTGTCCTTTCAGTTTCGAACAGTGAATTTTCATTACACATCAGGCAGCTCAACTCCACAATGTGTGTAAAGGTAGAAACACCAAAGCCTTTTCTCCAGTTTAGGTAAATTCAGAACTGCATCTCAAAATTGGCTTTGGATAGGGACGTTATTGTAAAAGGAGCAGTATCCCATGTGTTTCACAGCATGCCCTTTGGTGAGTTAAAGCATTTGTGACATTGCTTCACTTTCAACTGTTACTGCACAGAAACTGCACTAGTGTTCTTTCTTTCACAATCATTCCTATGGGTTCAAGGGCGGTGGAGATATTTGTAAACTTCTCTTTCCCTAAGAACAGCAGAGGGATTCTGCTGTGTGCTTTCTGTTTCTAATAGTGAATTCTCTTTACACAGCAGCAAGCTCAACTCCACAATGTGTGTGAAGGTAGAAACACCAAAGCCTTTTCTCAGGTTTAGCTAAACTCAGAACTGCAGCTGAAAATTGGCTGTGGATACAGATGTCATTCTTAAAGGAACGTTATCCCAAGTGTTTCACAGCATGCCCTTGCGTGAGTTAAAGCATTTGTGAAGTTGCTTCACTTTCAACTCTTACTGCACAGATCCTGCACAAGTGTTCTTTCCCATTAATTCCTATGAGTGCAAGCGCGGTAGAGTTACTTGATAACTTCTCTTCCCTAAGAACAGCACATGGATTCTGCTGCGTCCTTTCTGTTTCTAATAGTGAATCCTCATTACACAGCAGCCAGCTCAACTGCACAATGTTTGTTAAGGTAGAAACACCAAAGATTTTTCTCTGGTTTAGCTAAGCACAGAACTCCAGCTGAAAATTCACTTTGGATACGGATGTCAAGCTAAAAGGAACAGTATCCCAGGTGTTTCACAGCACGCTCTTTGGTGAGTTAAAGCATTTTTGAAGTTGCTTCACTTTCAACTCTTACTGCACAGAAAGTGCACAAGTGTCAGTTGTTTCCCATTCATTCCTATGGGTGCAAGGGTGGTAGAAATACTTGTAATCTTCCCTTTCCCTAAGAACAGCACAGAGATTCTGCTGTGTCCTTTCTGTTTCTAACAGTGAATTTTCATTACACATCAGGCAGCTCACCTCCACAATATGTGTAAAGGTAGAAACACCAAAGCCTTTTCTCTGGTTTAGGTAAACTCAGAACTGCAGCTGAAAATTGGCTGTGGATACGGATGTCATTCTTAAAAGAACAGTATCCCATGTGTTTCACAGCATGCCCTTTTGTGAGTTAAGGCATTTGTGAAGTTGCTTTACTTTCAAGTGTTACTGCACAGAAACTTCACAAGTGTTCTTTCTTTCCCATTCATTCCTATGGGTGCACGGGCGGTAGAGATACTTGCAAACTTCTCATTCCCGAAGAACAGCACAGGTATTCTGCTGTGTGCTTCCTGTTTCTAACAGTCAATTCTCATTACACAGCAGACAGCTAAACTCCACAATTTGTGTGAAAGTAGAAATACCAAAGCCTTTTCTCCGGTTTAGCTAAACAGAGAACTTCAGCTGAAAATTCACTTTTTTATACGGATGTCATTCTAAAAGGAACAGTATCCCAAGTGTTTCACAGCATGCCCTTTGGTGAGTTAAAGCATTTGTGAAGTTCCTTCACTTTCAACTGTTACTGCACAGAAACTGCCCAAATGTTCTTTCTTTTCCATTCATTCCTGTGGGTGCAAGGGCGGTAGAGATACTTGTAAACTTCTCTTTCCCTAAGAACAGCACAGGGATTCTGCTGTGTGCTTTCTGTTTCTAACAGTCAATTCTCATTACACAGTAGGCAGCTAAATTCCACAATGTGTGTGAAGGTAGAAACACCAAAGCCTTTTCTCTGGTTTAGCTAAACACTGAACTCCAGCTGAAAGTTCACTTTGGATATGGATGTCATTCTAAAGGGCCCCTCCTCTGCCTTGTGTTTTGCAAATCAATTTTTCTTTTTCATAAACATTCTGAGAATCCTGATGCCAAAACTTAGGACCCAAGAAAGAGGAAATGAAATAAACCAGTACAAATAAGTGGACCACGAAATACAGGCATGGTGTTTGCCGACAATCCTTTATTGAGCGCCTAACGTTTACTCAGCTGGTGCTAGCTAGAAAGAAGGAAAAGCTATGGACTTAGGAAAGTTACAGTGTAACTGGGCCCGGTTATGAGACCTCAGACCCTGTCGGGTGTGGAAACCAGGAAATCTCGGGCAAAAAGCCCAGCAGCACAGATATGGTCCTGGAGGCCAGGCCAGTGAGTCTGCCTGGCTGTGTGACCCAGTTCAGTTACATTTATTTAGGAAGTATCTCACACAGAAGGAAATAACCAGCTTTCATCAGATTTCAGGGAGATGTATGGCTCAAAAATACTGAAGATCATCAAGACGTTAAGGAGAGAGTGTTAGTCTGAAAGGCCTGCTGTAACCCAAATCCACGGAATGAAAGGTAAAGGTTTAAACAAAAAGTGCTTTTCTGTGTTCTTAAGGCTGCCAATTCAGGATCGAGGTTCTGTTTCTCCTGAGGTCTTCCTCCTCGGCTTGTAGATGGCTTCTTTTTCCCTATGCCCCCCTCAGTCTTTCCGCTACCCAGTGCCCCCTCTCTCCACGCCACCGGTCTGTACGTATCTCATTTTCCCTCTGAGTGGTGCCAAGGAACTGGATCGAAGTCAGCTGAGGGCTCCTTTGCTTACCGCAGAAGGAAATCATGAATCGCCAAAGTGCGGCTCCACTACTGGCTCTGGGCTCTGTCCGCCAGTAGCCCTGGACCTACCGAGTGCCAGCTTGGGTAGCTCCCTGCCGCCCCTGTCGGCTCCCCAGAGCCAGGGCCATAGCTCCTTTGGTGGCTTTATGGCCTCCACTTATCACCAAATGCCATCAGGCCAGGGGAGTTGTCGCCAGTCGACACTGCCAGTCTGCCGTGGTTCACCTTGATGTTGGTTGTTGCCGGTCTCTGCTCCTGGCCTCCGGAGCTCTTCAGGAACGGCAGCTGCTAGTGTTACCAACTGTTTTAATGTAAACTTCTCTGCTCATGTAAGAGCCACAAGCAGCTTTCCGAGACCACCTGGACTGGCCTTTATTAGGACCCGTTATGCCCAGCACAGGGCGGCATGCATCAGGGGGCTCGAGGGGCGCTGCTTACGCAGGGAAGCAGTTCGCTGCAGATGTGCGGTTCTGTGCATTCACAGTCCTGCTTGAGAACTTTCAAAGGAGTGACAGAGGTGCTTACAGGATGGAGTCAGCAGGAGTGGCCACAGGATGGTTGCTTGTTTGATAGCTGCCATATCTCTACAACTGTGGCAGCCGCCTCTCCGGGGAGTCTGTAGGAGGGCTGACCATGTCAATCACAGACTCCTGAACTTCTAGGGTGTTAACAGTGGGCCCCACTTCCCCCAGTGCTTGCTCTCAGACAGGTGACAGCAGTGCCTGGAGTGGTGCGAACATGGGAGGGGCACAGGGCCACCTATCCACAGGCTTGGAATTAGCTCCAGGGGTGTTGGGAGGGCCTGGGTTTCTTGCTGGAGGTCACCTCTGCTGGCACAAGGGCAGGAAGGCTTGACAGCTGTCAGTCAGATGAAGCTCCCTTCTGTCTGTGCTAGAGAAAAGAGAAGTGTCAGGGGTTATGTTCTTTTGTGTCTCAGCTGGATTAGATCCAACCTAAGGGCCTCATCTTAACTGGGTCACTTTTTTGTTTTTTTTTTTTTTTCATTTTGTGTATTTGTTACAGGGTTTCACTATGCAGCTCAGACTTGTAGTGATCCTCTTGTTTTCAGCCTCCCCAGCACTGTGATTATAGGTATATGCCACCATGCCTAGACTCAGTTACCTGCTCAGTGGGCCCTGGAGGCAGGGCAAGCTTGGCATGTGGGACTGGGGATTGAACCCTGGTCCCTGTGTTTACTAAAGGAGGCATTTGGTCCACTGAGCTATCTTGCCAGCCCTTAACTGGATCATTTCTTTTTTTTTTTTTTTGGCAGTACTGGGTATTGAACTCAGGACCTTGCGCTTGCCAGGCAAGTGCTTATTTCACTGAGCTATCTCCCCAGTGATCATTTCTTTAAAAATCCTAGCTACAAATTCAGTCATCCTCCGAATTCCTATGGCCTGGGACTTCAACACGTGAATTGGGTGAGAACAGGATTCAGCCTGTAATAGACGCTGAAGACAAATTAATGTCTGACAGAGACTTCGCCATGATGTCTTGTTCTGAGAATCAGGTAGTGCCCTAGGGCCATCCCAGCAGCTGTCCTCACCCCAGGGGACAGCTCAGCACAAGGAGAGGAGACTCATGTAGAACAGGAACTGGAGATGCACTTGGGTAGGAGACTCTGCCCCATAGTACCTGGCTCCATCCAGGCATCCTGTGGAGGACATGCCCATTGAAAGGGTCGTCAGTGTGGCTAATGATTCTCTTGGGTGTTTAGAGGTCTCCAACCTGGGTGTCAGCTGCCTCTCAGGGGTTACATGTGTCAGAGGATTATATGTGTCAAAGTCCCCATGACATTGCTGACCAGGAGGTTGCACAAGTTGGTGGCACTGGGATGGGAAACAAAGTTGCCAGGTAGAATAGGAGATGTCAAGCGATGTTTGAAGTTTGAGTAAACAAGTAATTTGTAGGATTCATAACCCTCAAAATTATCCAAGGTATATCTGAAATTTAGATTTAACTGGGCATTTTGTATTTTTAGTTGGTAAGTTTGACAGCCCTGGTTTGGAAGAAAATACAAGAACTTTTCCTTATAGATATATGCTATTATTTTTAAAGAATATAAAATAATGATAGAAAAATAGCATTAGAAGCAATAGAAGATTTCAATAAACAGTAATAGGAATTAAACAATGATTGCTGTATTACATGATGCTATCTTCAATTAGTTGTCCAGATTACCAGATATAAACATGTAAGATTTGTTTAAATAAAAAATAAAACAAAACAATAATGAAAATGTTATAAGAAATTCAAGAGGAAAAAAATAAGAGCAAAAAAATTATTTTCTAAACATTAACTGCTTCTTTCAAAAGACCAGCAGAAACTGACAATACAATTATCTAAACTATTCCACATATGTACCTAAATATATCTTTTTCTCGTCTTTCATTTGTCCTTTTCCTCATCCCAGTTTTCTTTTCCCATTGAACAATTACTTTCCTTTTTGCAGTATCTGTTGTACCTGTTAGCTTTTCATTACTCTCGGGTTCTCACACTAATGAGATAATGTGACACATGCACATGTGGATCTGCTTTATTTCGTTTACCAATATAGATATGTATTACTTAAAAAATAACCAAGTTGGATTTGTTCATCATGTATGAGTCACAGAGTAGTAACCATAGACACATTTAAAAGTTATCTGAGTGTTTATGTAGATACTAATAGATACGCATGACCAGAAAGGTCTAGGATTGGTCAGGAGTTGGTGAGCACTATGTCTGGATGATGAGTATGTGGAAGGTTAGGAATTTTCCAAAATAAAATTAGAATAGGAAGGGTAGGTGTTGGGAGTGGGGGTGGTAGAGTTTTTGCCACTATGCTGTTTGATCCCCAATACCACAAAAACAAAAAGCTTAGAAAAACAAAAACTGAAAATAAAAATGTGGTGACACTGTTGCCAAGCCTCAAGTGGCTGTCACTTCAAGCAGGAGTGGCAGTGTGTCCTTGTGTCCCCAGGCGCCTGCCCAAATCCACCCTCCTGCTGATCCCACTCTTCGGGATCCACTACATCATCTTTGCCTTCTCTCCTGAGGATGCCATGGAGATCCAGCTGTTTTTTGAATTGGCCCTTGGCTCATTCCAGGTATGTACTGGCTACGATGTGGCTAAAGGAGGAGCTCTCTGTTTCCTTAGCAAGAAGGGGAAGCCACAGAGATAGAAAGCCAGAACTTCCTGAGGTTGAGGTGGGGCTGGGGTAAGGGATGCCTCATTGTCAGGGGCCCACACCCACCTGGGGAGGATCTCCTCAGGCTGTGGGACTCTCCCATTGTCAAATGGAGATAAAACTGAGGGAGACTGACTCCGGGGAAAACACAGGGGTAGGCCACCCTGCAACACTGTTGCACAACTCCCTAGAGCCTGTACAGCACCCCAACAGCATAAACCCAAAGCTGAGCCATCAGAAAGCCCATGGCAGGATGAGTTCTACAGAATAGGGCCTGAAAGCCTTCCCATCATTGGATTGGGAAGTCCAGAGAAAATGTCTAAGCTGAAAAAGCCACAAGTAGCAGCACCAGCATATTGTTTAGAATCAGTGAAGAGATTCAGGCAGTTGGCTCTGAGAAACAGGAAAAAGGGGCGGGGTGTCAGGAGGCTGCTGAATTTTAAAAATAAGAATCATTTGACTTTTTAAAACCATGAGCACATGGAACTTATTAAAAATAAAAACTGACTTTAAAAAGAAGGTGGAAAATTACCCACCTGCTAACCCCAAAAGATAATGTGGTGTTCAAAACAAACAAAATGAACCACATTTAAATAGAGTCTCAATTTGAATCCCAAACATCATATTATTCGCCCATTTACTCATAGATATTTCCTTCATAAAAGAAGGTGATGTCAATTTCGGGGAAAATATATAAAGGATCCCCCAAAACTAGATGAAGGCTAAGTGAAAAAAAGAATATCAAGCTAGTTGAGTTCCTGCACAGAAACAAATTTGGTAAAGTTCCTATCAAGGCTGGGGAGATGGGTCAGCAGGAAGGTCTGAAGCTTCTCCATAGCCTACTGCAAACACAGAAAGAATCTGTGTCTCATTTTATAGTATCTGTGAGATGGAGCCAACCTGCAATTGTGGCTCAGTTAGGGGATGGCGCACTGGGCTCCGCTTCCACCCCCTGCCTCCAAAGGAAAAACCGGGAGGGGATCAGACCCGCTACCATTTGCCCAAAGAAGCGCCATGCTTTAGGCTGTAAGCCTCTCCCAGCGGGCTTTCCTAAAGGAGTTAACTTGATCTCAACAGCACTCCCACAATGCAGCAACACTGTCCTGCAGAGCCTTCTCCATGGGAAGTTTTGGCATTGGGGTGGATCTCAGCGCATCTCTCATTTTAGGGTTCTATGTAGGTAGCACAGCCTAGAACCCTGCTCCAATTACAAGTTCCAGGAGCAATGCTGGAAATTCACCATTGCGCGGACCCAGTTCACACCCCAGGGTGCAACCCTGCTCTCCTCTGAGCAGCTCCTTTGCCCACAGCCCCACCAGCACCCCCAACCTCCTGAGAACCCTCTCTCATGCCTGCAGAACCCATGGCTAGTCTCCTCTTGGCCTTCCTAGCCATTGCAGCTGTATGTCAGGGAGGTTGGATTCACCACGACCCATTCAACAACTGGGAACTTGGAGGTCCTGGTAGGGGAAAAGGGATTGGCTGGCTCACACAAGTGAGCAGTGACCAGGTAGAGGAGACCCAGCTCTGCCTGGCCACGTGCACAAGACTTCTGGTCCCCCTGAGCAGGGGGTTTTGGGTGGGGGTGTAGACTACTTAGGAGGAGGACGTTTGGCTTCTGTCTGGGAAACTGTCAAGAGAAAACCAAAGGTACTTGCTAAGCGGCCCCATAGAACCATTATGAAGGAAAGAAGTCCACTGAAAGTTCTAAGTGATAAGGACTTAACACACAGTCCACAATAGCATGATCACTGTCAAATGCTTTTAAAAACTAAAACTAATGAAATCTCTCTGATTGCATGAAATAATACTTGTTTATTAGCAGAAAATAAGGAAAAGTAAAAAGGAAAATTTTTAAAAGGACTGGGCTATCCCCACGCAGTGGTAGAGCATTGCTTAGTGTTTGCAAGGTTCTAGCATAGAACCTTGTACTAGAATGAAAAAAGTACTAGAATGAAAAAAGAATCCATCTGCAGTCTCATAACCCAGACACAGCTCCTGTTGAATGCACACACACACACACACACACACACACACACACACACACAGGTTGCTAATGTGTAGCCTTGTGTCCTGTGGCTTTCATCCTCTGCCATGCCTGTCTTGAATATTTCCTGTCATTAAATTTCTGCAAAGGTCTTCATTTTTACTGATCCCATGATAACTGTGGAATACAGTGAGCTTGGTGACATCTGTGAGCTGTTCTGCTTGGGGCACTGCTTGCTGCCTCGCCCAGCGCAGATGCAGACAGAGAGGATGTGTCCTTGGCTCCCAGGACAGGGAAATCAGCCCTGCTGCTAGCTCTGGCTGAGTACATGTTGCTTCAGTTCTCCAGAACCTTCTATGGCTGTTTCCTCACCTGTGAATTGCAGGGCACCTCTCCTCTCCAAGTTCTACCCAGGGCTTTCTGCAGAATGCCATGAAGGAATCCAGGGAGCCACAAGTACTCAGGCCAAGCTCTGCTGCAAATCTGAAGAAGCCCTGAAGTATCTCTTTCTCTGACAGTGGTTACCAGAGGGTGAAGCCCACTTCAGCCTTCTGGGGACCTTTAAAAGCTACCTATCCTAGACCTTCAGGGGCTGGGTAGACAGTTCACTGGGGCAAAAGCTCCCCAGGGGTCGAATGTGCAGCAGAACAGAAACCACAGCACGAGCAGGCACTCCTGCCCTGTAGGGTTCCCCTTCTGTGCAGCAGCCCCTGACAGTGTGAACTCTTCTGGTTTATTCAAACGCCAATATCCAGGCCTGGCTATCAGCTCTGGTAGATGACGTGCTCAGCATGGTGAGATGTTGAGTCCCGAGGGGAGAAGCCCAACATCCCTGAGCAGTGGGACAAAGGGCTGGTTTTGGTTGTTGAGGTCCTTTCCAAAGCAGTAAATACATAAGGGCAGACTTGAATGGGACTAGGGAAGAGAAGCCACACTGTCCAAGGTTATAGCTGTGTACACAAGTCCCTGGGGGAATATGGGTCACCAGAAGGGCAGCCTGCCAAACAAGGACAGGTGGAGGTAGCACAGAGCTTGCTACATCAGAGGGCCTCAAGCACTGATCATGGAGATGTGCCCACCTGCCTCTGAGCAGGGAGACCACGCTGTCGCTGGTCTGTGCTTGGATGTGGTTTTTTCTGACAGTGCATTTGCTCTTAAGCATGAGAACTGTCCATGTTTCAATGTCTCCACATTTCTAGCTTATCTTCAAAGTAGGTCTTCCACTGGCCTCCTGGGGCCAGCCCTGCACAGTAGGGTGGGAGCACCCTATAGGTGCTACCAGTCCTGCTGCTTCCAGGTGGCCCACCTCACTGCCTGCTGTTCCTACCTTACTGTCACTGACTCCACATATGTTTGAACTCCTGGTAGACCTTGGGAGCAACAGATAAAAGGGACTCAGTCCATGCTGGGTGGCACAGGCATAACCAGGGCCCTATTGAGGTCCTGAAGAGGTAATTCTCTAAGGTGAGAGAGGTGGGGAAGAAAGTCTGGAGTTGGTGCCCAGGGTACTCAGGTGGGAGCAGTCCGAGGAGTAAGCCATAGATCCAGCTATGGAAGGTGGTGAGCCCACACTAACCCCTGCTCCCCCTGGCAGGGGCTGGTGGTGGCTGTCCTCTACTGTTTCCTCAACAGGGAGGTAAGTGTCCTGGGATGCTGCTGTGTTCTAGTGGGAGCTGCTGGGGAGGGTGGGGGAGGGGCGAAAGGGAGGCAAGAGCAGGCTGCCTCAGAGCATGGGCCTGACCGCCTCCCATGAGTCTGTGCTCAGTAGGAACAGTAGGTTCACCCAGAAGGTGTGCTCAACGTGCCTGGCCCTGGCCCCAGTTCTGACTTAGCAAAAATGGATTCTACTGGTCTGGCCAGGGGCCTGACAAAGAACTTTAACAGGCACACCTGTTAATTCTGATCTGTGGTTTAGTCCAGCAAACACGGGAAAAGAGTACAGTTCCCTCAAGAAGAATTCAGGTTCCTGACTCTGTGCTGCTTGCCAGAAGAGTTCACTGCCCTCTCTGTCCTCAGACTTCCCCTAAGTGCAATGTGTGACTAAGATGTCTGTGGCTCCATCCTCCAAGTGACTCCAGGGCCTGTGCACAGAGCACTCGGTCAGGACAGCAGCCTGCAGGCACAGCGGCCAGGCCTCCAGCACTGCCTGTACGTGGTGCTGCCCCTGTCTGGTTCACCTCACTTGGCCTCTGGTATTTTCCAAAAATGGAGCATCAAGCCTGACCTCAGAAACCTGTTTGCTCCTTTGAGGTGGAGATGTCCATGGAACAGTTCCGTGGCTCTGGGTTTCTTCTGAGCTCGGCTGTATAAGACAGAGCATCCAAGTGTCTCAGGGTGGATCAGGACATTTGAGTGTTACAGCTGGGGAGAGAAATCAAAGGTCCTGTTTGGGGGACACAATGTGATGAGATGACCGGTGTGAGCGTCCAGGATAGAAGGGGCTACTGTGGTCGGCTGGAGTGGCTTGCGAGGGGGAGGGGGGGACAGCCAACTATCTAGGCAGGGGTAGCAGAGCCTTTGTGGGGGCTGAGGTCCTGTGCATGAGGGAGTGAGACCCAGGATCTGGCACTGGCTGGCCCTCCCTCCCCAACTGATGGATGATCTTGGACAGGTGCAGCTGGAAGTTCAGAAGAAGTGGCAACAGTGGCACCTCCAGGAGTTCCCACTGCGCCCCACGGCCCTCAACTCCTCTTTCAGCAATGGCACCAGTGACCCCGCCCATTGAACCAAGGCCAACAGCAAAGCCAGCCATGCAGAGCAGAGCCGGGGCACCTTCAGGGCCGGTGTCATCTGAGAGGCTGGAGCAGGACTGTTTCGGACAGAGGTCGAGGCAGGTGCAGAGAGGGCTGGACACTGCTGCAGGAACTGTAGATGTCGCATGGTCCGCACTGTAGCTGAGAACCTCCCATGCACCGCCTGAGGCCTGGGAGCACTCAGGCCTGAGCAGAAGGGACTTGTAGCACCGTGGGACAGGACCAAGGCCTGGGACTCGATCTGTTGCTGCTCTGGGAAGAGCAGCTCAGGGGCCCAAGAAGGGGCTGGGAAATAAATGGTCCTCAGGAAGAGAGTAGATGTGCGTTTGTCAGGCTTTTCACCCTGAAACTCAAGAGGAGGGCTACATTGTGGCTCACTCCCTGGTTCCTTCCTGCAGGGAAAAGGGGTTTCCCTGAATCCCAGCTCCTTTCCAGGGACAAGCTTAGCTGCTCAGAAAGCACAAGAAGTCCACATTGCAACTCATATGTCCCCCCACAGTATTTAGGACAAGAGCTCAATGAATCGGATGAAGTTGAAGGGGAAACCCAGTCTCCCCAGTCTGTTTAGTGTCCTCAACAGGGTGGGAGGCACATGCAGTGGGCAGGGCAGGGGTGGCACAGCAGAAAGGGCAGCTGATTGAACTTTACAGATTGGAACAGACTCACAAGGCACCATGACTTGCCTGGGCTACTCGACAAGAGGGGGCCATTCATCTAGTGCTCTTCCTCCAAGTGCACGAGCTCTGAGGCTGTGTCTGAGCTGTCCTCACTCCCGGGCAGGAGTGACCCAGTGCCCTACTGAGCTCTGGGGGCTTTGGTCTCAGCCGTCACTCTGGCTCTTGGTCTTCTTGAATTTCTACAGTCCCTGCCCCCATGGAAAAATGCAGCATGAATCCTTTTATAAGATAAAACCTACTCGCGCTCACAGAAGCATTCTGGAGTGAAGCAGAGACATGCAGTAGAGAGCAAGGAGCCTCCTGCTGGGAGTGGGCAGCTCTGCCTTGTTCTTCTCCCTGCAGACAAGGCAGTTGTCTAGAAGGCTGTGTCTTATAGACCGCTGCACATGCCCATCTCCCAGGTGAGTTCCAGCTTATGTGGGTGACGGCTCTGCTCTCTGCAAATCCAAGCAGCCCACAAAGACTCTCAGGTGGGGATGGGGGTGAGGCTTAGTGGTAGAGCACATGCTGAGCACGTGTGTTCTGGGTGATCCCAGCACCATAAACAACAGCAGTAGCAACAAACATCTCAGGCAATCCCCATGGACTCCCTACATCCTGCATTCAAAACCTTGTGACTCTGCATTTTGGAATAAAGATTTTTTAAAAATCACCATAGAGGGGCTAGACAGGGTGGCACATCCCTAAACTTGAGGAGGCTGAGATGAGAGGATCACTTGAGCCCAGGAGTTCAAGACCAGCCTGGGCAGCAGAGGGAGGCCTCATCTCAAGGAAAAAAGAATCACCACAGAGGTAGGTAGTCACAGATGCCCAGCTCAAGTGGGAACCTGCAATGCAAGGGTAGGGTGGAGACCAAAGCCCCATGTGGTATGTGGAAGCTGGAATTTACCAGTTAGGGCAGCTACAAATAAGTGGCCAAAATCTTCACGTTTCCCAGACAGAGAAAGGACTAGAAAGGGGACAAGGTGGTGAAATGTAGATTTACCCACAGGGTGGAGAGCTCCACTGGTTCTTAACCCCCTTGGTTTCCACTCATCCCCAGGATGACTGTTAATCATTACCAAGGGCTGGCTGCTCCCTGTGCCCCTAGGGAGTCCGTCAGGTCCAACTACGTGCTTTTTAAAATGGTTCTTAGATCAAAACTGGAGCCCTGAGGCTGAATGATCCGGCAAAAGCTAAGTTCCCAAGCTGACACATGCACACGCTGGCCTCAAGAAGGTGGCCCTGGGAGGGGCTGCTCCAGCAAACACTGATAGCCAGAGCCCCAGCCAGCAGACTGCTGCTGGAAGCTTGCTTAGCTGGGGTTTGTGAAAGTCTCAGAAGGGCAAGGGAGCAATCAAGTCAAATGGTTTGAAGACCTATTTTGTGTAGCACATTCTTAAAGATTTCTGCAAGAGTCAGGAAAATATACGCAAAGCTGGTGGAAGAAGATGCTAGGTACTGACTGGTCCCTTAATGGAGAAGAGCAATCCAGATCCATTCTTAGCAAGTTCAGGAGCCCCAAGGCCCCCCTGAACATAGTCAATAAAAAGGTGTGAACAGTATTTGTCTTGGAGCCAGCCTATGGCCCAGATACAGAACTCCTAAATTGATCCCAGGCCGGAGAAGAAACTCAAGGAGAGAGTGTTAATATTTTTTCTTTTGCAATCAACACCCTAATGGCTCAGCTCAACCTGTGCAGCTGGTGGCACAGAGGCACACACCTATCCTCTGGCCCTGGCCACCAGCTGCAGAGGACCCTGGGCCATTTCTGGCAGACAACGCAGAGCTTCAAGGTCAGGGTACCATCCTGCTTTCATCAGAGGTCACATGTTGGAGAAGCCACATCTTGATCATACTTTCTTATAAAAGTAGAGGTTTCCAGAGAAGGCCCTAGAGCTCCCTTAGTTGGTTCCAGGGCTGGGTAATGCTGTTGATATGAAGGCCACTGACAGCATTCAGGAAGAAGAGGAATGAGGCAGTAAATTCACACCAAAACATCAGGGTGAAGCCAATGAGTGTGATCTGTTTCCTGAGGAGGATCACAAAACTCAGTAGTCCCACAGAAGATAGGATGAAGGAGACCAGGAGGAGGCAGGAACCAATGGCCCACTTGCGTCGAGAGTAGATGTTCTCACACACTTGGGACACCATGAGGAGCTCCAGGCCAAAGATGGCAGTCACCACAGCCATAGCACCCACACTGCGGGCCAGGCCCATACCCACAGCCAGCCCAGGGACGTGGGCCTGGCTTAGGTCTCGGAAGCAGTGTGGTCTGCTCTGGTTGGTGATGGAGCAGAAGTGCCATAGCCCAAAGAGGCCATCCTCAGCCAGGAGCCAGTACCCATCACAGAGGGAGATGGAGGAGAGGACCACGGCCAGGGCGCAGCACATGATGATGAGGGTCCGGATGAAGGACTCAAAGAAGGACCAATGGGGCCGCTTCGGGCCCAACAGTCTCCGAGCCTGGAAGACACCAAAGCAAGCAATGTCAGCCAGGGCTCTGACCCACAAACACCTCAGAATCTCCAGGAAGAATCCAAACATGCCTTCCACATCCCCAGCATCTTGTTCTTTGCAAGATGCCTGGAGCTCGCCCACCCTGCCCCCTATAGCACAAGCCCACCTTCACTAGGGAGTTCTCCTTTTCTGCCTTCCACATAGACCTATGAGCACGGGCTGTCCAGAATTCACCAGACCCTAATTATTCCCTTACCTGTCTACCACCCAGAGCTGGACAACCAAAGTGTTTCCTGTAGCACCTCCTAGGCATGAAGAAGCCCCTGGTCTCTATATTGCAGGCGAGCATCCCCACCTACTTGATCTCCCAGCCTGAAAGCTCAGTTGCGTGGTGCTGTCTCTGGTCTCTTCTGGCATGGCTCCCAACCACTGACCCACAGAGCCAAAGAAAGAAGTGCTTCACAGAGTAAAACTGCTTACCACAGCCACAAGCCCTACACAGCCCACCTGCTTCCTTCTCTTCTTCCGGGTTCACTCTCCCTACCCCCATCCATGCTCACGAACCATGGCTGCCCTAGCTCTATGCCCAGAACTTTTTTCTCTCATATCTCCTGGCCCTTTAGCTCAGCAGACTGTTCTGCAGCTGCCCCACCTCTTTAGGACAACTTCTTTTCACTGTCCTTTGAAACTGTTTATCCTTTTGGTGCCAGGAACTGAGCCTAGTACCATCCCACCAAGTTATATCCCCAGCCTTTTAGAAAAACAGTAGATTAAGACAGGGTCTTGCAAAGTCACTAAGTTGCCCAGACTCAAACCTGTGATCCTCCTGCCTCTGCCTCCCAAAGCGCTGGGATGCACCACCCTGCAGAATCACCTCCTCACAGAATTCCTTCCCACTCATCCAACCTAATGCAGTCTCTCTGGCATTCTCTGCCAGGCACCCCTTTGCTTTCTTTATCATTTGTATCTGTTTTGAAGTGATAATTTATCTGTTTCTCTTGGACATGGTCCTCCAGGGGGCAAGGTCCTCCTGTCACAACACTGTTGGGTTCCTGATAGCTGGCTCAGCATCTGACCTGTGCATGCAGTACCTGCTTGAGGAAGACCCGTGGGTTAATGAAAGGTCACTTCCATATGAAGCTCCCTTTAACCCAATTCTCCTGCCCTGTCACAAATTAAATTACCCTTGCAGTGTTAGAAAGCAGGTTTTCCCCTTGCTTTGGGAGGTAAGCAGGGGATATAGCCAACCTGCAGTCATTGCTAGGAGACCAGGAGAAAGGAGCCCCTGGGGTGCACCTTATGCCATGTGTGATGGACACTTCAGGGGCAAGTGTGGGCCATGCATCTCCACACAAAACACAAGGCAGAGGCGGGCTCCTGGGAGACACTAGTCAGGGCCCTTGCAAGGCTGTCCACTAGGGTGTGCTGAGCAGGAAGGAGGGTTTGTAAAGAGGCCAACTACGTCATGCACATGTCAGGTCACCTGCCCAATGTCATTACTCACCTGCATTCCAGAAATGCCTGTGACTGTCTGCAGACCACTGTCCAGTGTGTGTTACCATTTACATCTAGATGTCCCCTAACCTCTCTTGTGGGGAGAAGCAGCGCTTTTGGAGGATGACTGGGTCATGGAGGTACTATTCACATCAGAAGTTTTCCCTGCTGAGCTTAGCAGCTGGGTGTGTTGCTGAGAAGTGGGGTCTGTTTAGAGAGCCTCTGGGAGTGTGCTCCACAAGGGTGCATCTCCCTCGCTAGATCCTCCCTTTGCTTTCTGCTTCCAAGCCGCCATAGGGTGAGTTACTATCTTCTATCTGGGCCTTTCCGCAATGCAGCTTTTTGCAGGGGACCAGCTGACCATGGGAGGAAAACAGGAGCCAGAAAAGCCTCTCCTGATTTAAGTTGTGGGTGTTGGTGATGTCTTAGGTACTTTTCTCCATGCTGAGACAAAATGCCCAACGCCCAAAGTTAAGGGAGGACAGGCTTATTTAGCTCACAGTCCACCACAGTTTCAGTCCATAGTTAGCTGGCTCCAGGGCAGGGTGGCTTTGCAAAGATCAGTTCACCACAGGCAGAGGTAGCCGAGCAACAGGGGACTTTGACAGCATCTTTATATTGTACCTAGAATGCTGGGATCAGGATGGTGCCAAACCAAACAGTGGACTGATATAGCAATCAACCACCCTGAATGCCAGCATCACACACTCTAGATCTAGGCATCTCTGGAAAACTCCCACTGGGACTGCATGAGGTATTGGGAGGTGGCTAGACACAAGCCATAACAAGTGTTATGGCTCAACAATAAGCAAAATGACAAAGACTGTGTGCCAGGGGTGGAGTATTCTCAGCTGAGAACTACCCACTGGGACTTTCTAAGTTCAGGGCCTCAGAGCTAGGGGCTCAGTGCCACAGTTGAAGAGGGGGTATGATTACATAGGAGCGCCCAAAGGTCTATGCCAGAACTAGGCCCAGCACCTCCAGTCAGTACCTAGGGTGCTGCAAAGAGCACCCAGGTAGGCGTGTGGGCTATGTTTCTCAAACTGTGTGCCCTGGGTTCCTGGAGAGGTTCTAGGCACCATAGTAGGGCAGTAGGGAAAACTGAACAGCCTGCCTCTGGGAGTCCTTCCTCACTTCAGCTATAAAGTGGGATCTTGGAGTCCACATTGCATGTCACTAGGAAAACATAAGAGGATCTACAGGTAAGAAACATGCCCAAGGAACCTTGGAACCCGGTGCTTCTAGGTGTATGGCACCAACCAAGAGAGGAGAGTTTCTTGGCCTCTTTGGCCCTTAGTTCTCATCTATCAGCAGTAGTTGGTAACCCCTGTGGGAAAGCAGGAGCCCTTTAATATTCCTTGGTTGGAAATGGAAAAGCCCCAGTTGCAAAGAACAAGTCACAAGACCACAGGACCCATAAACCTTTTGACCCTAGACACCACACTGGAAAACAAGCACATTCTGTCCCCTCAGCCCCGCCTGTCCCGGGCCCAGGCTGGACTTTAATCTCCAGGCCATAAGACAACACTCTGTGATTGCAAAGAGAAAACAGCTAATCTCAGTTCATCTCTTCCCTTCCTGCCCCAAAACAGGGTTTAACTTAAACACTAACCATCAATAAAACTCCCAAGGATTAAATGAGATTGCGTACATAAGGACATGGCACAGAGACAGCCTTCAATTTGGGAGAGTGACTAATAGGAACAACTGCGCCCACTGGTGATTTCATTCCAAATCACCTGGCACCTCATGCCCATGCTGCCCATATCTCCACCAGCTCTGAAACCCTCTCCTAAGGGCAGTTTGGCGGCAGCAGCTCAATGGAAGGACAGGAGGGAGAGAGGGGTAAAGGACGGCAGTCTCTAGCCTGGGATCCCAGCTCCGTGCACTAGGACTATGGCTTCAATGTCAGGGC
The DNA here is from genome assembly GCA_004027915.1 of Capromys pilorides. NCBI lineage: Eukaryota > Metazoa > Chordata > Mammalia > Rodentia > Capromyidae > Capromys > Capromys pilorides. The sequence goes on along the minus strand of PVKN010003271.1, from coordinate 18,473 downwards.
TGTGACTTCTTCCATACATTTAAAAACCAAAAAGCAAACACAGTCTTTCCCTTTTTCAACTCTGACCTTGAGTGAGTCCTAGTGACCTTCAAAACAAGGACCCTAGCACTACAGAACTACTAAGTGCAATGCCATGTTCATGTCTTTCCCCGTAAGCAAGGGCCTCAAGTGCTGCTATCAGTCAACAGCAACCCAAAGTAGACGCTGAGTTCCTGCTCTTCCCCACCCCCCAGTACACCCCCTGTAGGCGCTGTATCTCAGCACCCACTCTGGCCAGGCCTGGGTCACACCATCACCACCACCAACATGCTGAGGCATCTTCCACAAGTGGTCCACCTGCCCCACTTGCATGACCTAGAGCTTGCTCTGATCTATCCCATTCATGCTGCCTGGCTCACATGCCTTAGAATGTTGACAACAGCACTTCCTACGGCTATTTATGTGGATGAAGCTGATGGCTAAATTCTCCTAAGGATAGATCCTGCACTCTGCCCTTACCAGACATCTGTGGGCTCCCCCAGCTCAAAGGGGGAGGGGGAGGGCTGCTTGGCTTCCACAAACAGCTCCACACCGTCCTGCAGACAGCTTGGATCCTCTCACCTGGGTCACTCCTGCTCACCCACCTTAGCCCACCACCCAGCGCTCTCCGTTTTGCCCTGCTGAAGTTAATCCTATCCAAGGCATTTGCACCTCTTAATTTAGCGCTCACTTCCCCCACCCTATCCCTTGTTTACCAGTCTCTCAGCCTTCTTAGCCAGATCATAAACTCCTCAACCAACCGACTGCACCTGGTCCCACCCTCCTCACCACCTGTTCCTATCTTCCCAAGGAGGCGGGTCACTGGAGATGATGCAGCCTAAACCTCAGAACAAAGAGGATTCAAGGAATCCTGTGTCCTGTGGCCAGTAAGCAGCTGAGTCCTGGTTAAAAGGGGATTGGAAAAAAAATAAAAATAAATAAAAAAAAATAAAAGGGGATTGGGGTGGCTGTGGACGTCATTTCTGAGAAGGGGCAACCAGGATTTGGAGGCAGGCAGTCCTGGGTTTGAATCTTGATTCTGTCAGTCAGGTGGACACTGTGTGGGCAGGTTACTTCTGAGCCTCAACTTCTCATCTGCAAAATGGGCAGAGCCAAGGCAACTGACTCTCCCTTACAATCCCAGCTGCTCGGGAGTCAGAGGTGGAGGCAGAGACGGGAGGATCCATTCTGCCTGGGAGCTGAAAATTAGCTGGAACAGCAGAGCAACACACCCTGTCTTAATTATCATAATAAACTGAGCCGAACAAGTTACTGATGTAACTTTATCAGTGTCAGGGGATCCTGAGCTCCAGAAGACACTCGTCTGGTAATCATCAGGACAGGACAGGACCGGCTAGTGAACCTGCTAGTCGCACCATATCAGCCCTCCACCTGGGACTTCCCTTTGCACTGTCAGGAACCTGTAGGTCCTTAAGGCAGCGTCCACATCTTGCTGCGCTCTAAGGAGAAACCAACTCTGCGGGGGCGGCGGCCTTTTTTTCTGGGGTGTGCGGCCCCCAGCGAGTCCGCCTGCACCCCCCGTCCGCGTTCCCCCGCACGCGATTTTGCGATAGGTGATCTTCCTAGAATCTGCCGACGTTAGTTCTAGCTCTAGGACGCGTCCTGCCAGTTACATAGGTCCAAGCTAACTTTGCCAGTCTATTCTGTCCTCTCTCCCCAGCTCCAGTTGTCATTTTTTAGGCGGGACCGTTTTGCTGAACCCAAAAGACAAGTCGCTGGGTACTCCAAGGAAAGTGGGAAACCTTCCCAGGGAAGTTTGGGAGACGCAGGCACTCTCAAAAGCTGGGATAGTGGGGGTTGGGGGGAGGGGACGACGACGGGAGCAGCGTTGGGGAGACCGGTCGCCCCCATATTGCTTCCCGCGGAGCCTGTGGGGACCCGGTAGGTACACTAGGGTGCTGGGCAGACGGGCTTGCAGCAGCCCTGGGCTGGCCTGGAAGGGGCTCGCCTCGCCCCCTTCCTTTTTTTCCCTTCCCTTGCGGAGGCCCGCAGCGCCCCTCAGATCCCGGCCGGGATACCTGCACAGCGATGGCCGTCATGCTGCGCTCCTTTCGGCTCCGGCTCGGCTGCGGCACCGAGGCGGGCCCGGACCTCTGCCAGCTGCGCGACGGGGGGCGGGGACTCCCAGCCTCACAGGTCACCAGGCCGCCCGGAGGCCCCGCCCCCCTCCACCCTGGTGACTTGAGTTAGCTGAGTTAGCAAGGGTTGCGGAGAACAAATCCCGGCAGACCCCACACCTGGGAGAGCGAACAGAGCCCCTTGCAGGGGCTGCGATGCCTGGCGCCCCAGGGCGAAGGACCCGGGGGACTTCTCGGATTCTGGCAGCGCCGCTTCGCTGGGGAAGCAGATTCCTCGAGGGCTGGGGCTGCCCAGCAGCAAGCATTTGGTTCCAGTCCGAGTGAGCTGACTGCGTCCAGAGCCTGGAGAAGGCCGGAGAGTCCAAAGGGAGGCGATTGGGGCAGCCTTTGCCTTCACCACCTGCCATGTGACCTTGGGCTGCTTGCTCAATGTCCAAAGCCTCCATTAGTCAGCGAGATAATGCACGCCATAGGCTGGGCCCTGCAAGATGGCTGCTAAATGTACAGAGTGTAGAACGTTCTAGGGGGTGTACCTACCTCCCCAAGTGCAAATATGAGGCTGAGATTGTGGCTCACTGGAACACTCCTTGCACAAAGCCCTGGGTTCTATCCCCAGTGTGGGGCAGCAGGTATGCCAATATATTCCCTTTCCCTAAAAGAACCGAGGCGCAGCCGCAGATTCCAGTTGGCTGCGTTACTCTTGCCAGTTGTATGGGAGTGTGTGGTGGGCAGAGAGTTTCTGCAAGACTCTTCAACTGAAATTAACTTTTCCGGTTCACTCAGTAGGTAGCTCCTTGGGGGACTTTACTGAAGGACAAAGTGACTGCATGTATTCTCTTCACCCCCTCAGAGAACTGTATAAAGAAATTGCAGGTGCATCTTCATTTAGAGGCCATTGAGATTATGTCTCTGTCCTAGAGACCTTGCAGTGTCCCCTGGCCAGTACTAAGACTTTGCTGGTGGAGTGTTAGAGGCCCAGGTCCATGAGGACCTTGACTTCTGCCCAAGCCTGAGTTCTTGCCCTGTTCTGCATCAGCTCTTCAGGGCACTTGTCCAAAAACAGCTTGCTGGGCTTCTCCTACCTGGAGTTTCTGACTCAGTGGGTTTGAAAGATCCCCTCTGCAGTTTCTCTATACAAATAGTTGAAAATGAACCAACTTCACTAATGTGTTTGCTCACCAACTGCATGCTTTGGTAGTTTTGGGATACTGGAATGCTGTGAATTACATCCGTATCAAAAGTACTTTTTAGCCAGAGTGCTCTGTTTTGCTAAATGGGAGAAATGGCTTTGTTGTTCCTAGCTTTGCAGATGTTTTGGAGCTTAGCTGGCTTTTGTGCAGTAAGAACTCCCTCTAGAAACAGAAAGCACAGAGTAGAATCTCTGTGCTGTAACTAGGGAATGAGAGTTTTACAAGTATCTCTATCGCTTTACTTACCATAGAAAAAAATTGGAAGGAAAGAATCCACTGCAATTTTTAGGTACAAACAGGTGGAAATGAACCAACTTCACAAATCCATTTTCTATCCAAAGTGCATACTTTGACAATCTTGAGATACTGGACCTCTGCGAATTACATCCATATCAAAGGTGACTTTTTAGCCAGAGTGCTGTGTTTTGTTGTATGGAAGAAATGTCATCGGTGTGCTCTGCTTTGCTCTCATTGTACAACAAAGCTGGCTTATCTGCAGTAAGAACTCGCTCTGAGAAACAAAAAACACAGAGCAGAATCTCTGTGCTGTACATAGGGAATGAGATTTTTACAAGTATCTCTACTGCCCTTTCACTCAAAGGAATGAATGGGAAAGAAAGAACGCCTCTGCAGTTCCTCTGTACAAACACTTGAGAATGAACCAAATTCACAAATAAATTTGCTCACCAACTGCATCCATTGACAGTCTTGGGATACTGGACCTCTTCCAAATTACATCCGTATCAAAGGTGACTTTTTAGCCACGGTGCTGTGTTTTGCTGTATGGAAGAAACATTGTTGGTGTGCTCAGCTTTGCACTCATCGTGGAACGTAGCTGGCTTATCTGCAGTGAGAACTTGCTCTGAGAAACAGAAAGCACAGAGAAGAATCTCTGTGCTGTATATAGGGAATGAGAGTTTTACAAGTATCTCTATCACTTTACTTGCCATAGAAAAGAATTGAAAGGAAAGAATTAATTGCAATTTTTAGGTACAAAAGGTGTAAATGAACCAACTTCACAAATCGTTTTCTCACCAAACTGCATGCTTTGACAGTCATGGGATACTAGACCTTGGCGAATTACATCCATATGAAATGTGACTTTTTAGCCAGAGTGCTATGCTTTGCTAAATGGGTGAAATGGCTTTGGTGTTCCCAGCTTTGCAAATGTTGTGGAGCCTAGCTGGCTTTTCCGTAGTAAGAACTCACTCTAGAAACAGAAAGCACAGAGCAGAATCTCTGTGTTGCACGTAGGGAATGAGAGTTTTACAAGTGTCTCTATCACTTTACTTGTTATAGGAAAAAATTGGAAGGAAAGAATCCACTGCAATTTTTAGGTACAAGCAGGTGGAAATGAACCAAATTCACAAATGTGTTTTCTCACCAAAGTGCATGCTTTGACTCTCTTGAGATATGGGAACTCTGCAAATTACATCTTCATCAAAAGTGACTTTGTAGCCAGAATTCTGTGTTTTGCTGTATGGAAGAATCGTCTTTGGTGTGCTCAGCTTTGCACTCATTGTGGAACATAGCTGGCTTATCTGCAGTAAGAACTCACTCTGAGAATCAGAAAGCACAGAGAAGAATCTCTATGCTGTACGTAGGTTATGAGAGTTTTACAAGTATCTCTACCTCCCTTGCACCCATAGGAATGAATGGGAGAGAAAGAGCGCCTCTGCAGTTTCTCTGTACAAATAGTTGAAAATGAACCAACTTCACAAATGTGTTTTCTCACCAAACTGCATGCTTTGACAATCTTGGAATACTGGACCTCTGCGAATTATATCTGTACCAAAAGTGACTTTTTAGCCAGATTGCTATGTTTGGCTAAATGTGGGAAATGGCTTTGATGTTTCTATCTTCACCATTGTTGTGGAGCTCAGCTGGCTTATCTACAGTAAGAACTCACTCTGAGAAACAGAAAGCACAGGGCAGAATCTCTGTGCTGTACATAAGGAACGAGAGCTTTACAAGTATCTCTACTGCCCTTACACCTGTAGGAATGAATGGGAAAGGAAATATCCCTGTGCAGTTTCTCTGTAAATATAGTTGAAAATGAACCAACTTCACTAATGCGTTTTCTCACCAAACTGCATGCTTTGACAGTCATGGGATACTAGACCTCGGCAAATTACATCGTATGAAACGTGACTTTTTAGCTGGAGGGCTGTGTTTTGCTAAATGGGTGAAATGGCTTTGGTGTTCCTAGCTTTGCAGATGTTGTGGAGCTTAGCTGGCTTTTCTGCAGTAAGAGCTCACTCTAGAAACAGAAAACACAGAGTAGAATCTCTGTGCTGTACCTAGAAAATGAGAGTTTTACAAGTATCTCTATCGCTTTACTTGCCATAGGAAAGAATTGGAAGGAAAGAATTCATTGCAATTTTTAGGTAAAAAAAGGTGGAAATGAACCAACTTCACAAAAGTGTTTTCTATCCAAAGTGCATACTTTGACTCTCTTGAGATACTGTAACTCTGAAAATTTCATCTTCATCAAAAGTGACTTTGTAGCCAGAGTTCTGTGTTGTGCAGTATGGAAGAATTGTCTTTAATGTGCTTGGCTTTGTACCCATTGTGAAACGTAGCTGGCTTATCTGCAGTAAGAACTCGCTCTGAGAAACAGAAAGCACAGAGTGGAATCTCTGCGCTGTACATCAGTTATGAGAGTTTTACAAGTATCTCTACCTCCCTTGCACCCATAGGAATGAATGGGAGAGAAAGAATGCCTCTGAAGTTCCTCTGTACAAATAGTTGAAAATGAACCGACTTCACAAATGTGTTTTCTCACCAAACTTCATGCTTTGACAGTCATGGGATACTGGACCTCTGCTAATTACATATGTACCAAAAGTGACTTTTTAGCCAGATTGCTATGTTTGTCTAAATGGGAGAAATGGCTTTGGTGTTCTTAGCTTCACCATTGTTGTTGGGCTCAGCTGTCTTATCTGCAGAAAGAACTTGCTCTGAGAAACAGAAAGCACAGAACAGAATCTCTGTGTTGCACGTAGGTTATGAGAGTTTTACAAGTATCTCTACCGCCCTTGCATCCATAGGAATGAATGGGAGAGAAAGAACACCTCTGCAGTTTCTCTGTACAAGTAGTTGAAAATGAACAACTTCACAAATGCATTTGCTCACCAACTGCGTGCTTTGCTACTCTTGGGATACTGGACCGCTGTGAATTACATCCATATGAAAATTACTTTTTAGCCAGAGTTCTGTGTTTTCCTAAGTGGGAGAAGTGGCTTTGGTGTTCCTAGCTTCACAGACGTTGTGGGGCTTAGCTGGCTTTTCTGCAGTAACAACTCGCTCTAAATATAGAAAGCACAGAGTCAAATGTCTGTGCTATAACTAGGAAATGAGAGTGTTACAAGTATCTCTATCACTTTACTTGCCAAAGGAAAGAATTAGAAAGAAAGATTCCACTGCTACCTTTAGGTACAAACAGCTGGAAATGAACCAACTTCACATATGCGTTATCTCACCATAGTGCATGCTTTGATTCTCTTGAGGTCCTGGAACTCTGCAAATTACATCTTCATGAAAGTGCCTTGTAGCCAGAGTTCTGTGATTTGCTGTATGGAAGAAACGTCTTTGTTGTGCTCAGCTTTGCACTCATCATGGAACATAGCTGGCTTATCTGCAGTGAGAACTCACTCTGAGAAACAAAAAACACAGAGCAGAATATCTGTGCTGTACATAAGTAAGGAGAGTTTTACAAGTATCTCTACCTCTCTTGCACCTATAGGAATGAATGGGAGAGAAAGAGCGCCTCTGCAGTTTCTCTGTACAAATAGTTGAAAATGAACCAACTTCACAAATGTGTTTTATTACCAAACTGCAGACCATTTGATGAGTTCAACACCTGTCCTTGCCCCACTCCTAGTTGTAATGTTATGTTTTGGTGCTGAAAGGAATGATGAGAAGACCTGGTGAAGGTAGCTCAGAGGACTAACATTCGTTCTTCAGTGAGCAAAGAACCCCTGAAGCAAGTCAGCTTTATTTAAGGTACTTGGTGTGATCTCGTGCATAATCACTTAATCAAAGGAGGACTATGTGCTCAGTCATAAATGTGACCATGATCTCATTAAAGTAAAGGAGGACCACATGCTTAGTCACAAACGTGATCACAATCTCCATCAACTTCTTCCCTGCCCTATCATTGGGTTCATCCAGGAGTCAACGAATAGCATTTCAAGCAAGGGAGAAAGCAATAAACAGAGCCCAGAGGTGAAACCGCTACCATTCACCTGGAGTCCCAGCCTTCCGGGACTCCTCCATCCCAGCTTTCTGGGATTTTCAGCAACAGACCATAGTTGTCCCTGGGCCCCATTCATTACACTCTGTTCCTAGAAATGCTAGTTAGGCTACATTTCCCTGCTTTTATTATTCTTGAAAAATCAGGGTGGGGATTACAGACTATCAGTCCATAACTTGTTGATGGATCTGTTCTCATCACCAAACAGCAGAGAGATCACATACCACTACGCTTCCACATAGAGTAACATGAAAAGGATCAAGGTTTTCAGTACCGTCTGCAACAGATCAGTGCCAGACAACTCTGACAACCGTCTCGCAAAAGCATCATCGATTTCTTGTTGACGAGACAGAATCTCAACGGTAACACACTATAGATCAACATTTCAATATAATAACAATCTGTTCCACATTCTTTAGAGTCCATGCACTCCTGAATAGTCCACAGTTGTTCTGACTCTACGATAAACAGTTTGTATACTCTGGCTTATGCCACTCCATCTGCAGCAGCCACAGCAGTGATGGTCACCACTCCCAAGAGCATGGCTATCATGAGTTCATTCACTCCCTGTTCTCTTCTTTAAAGCCTCCAGCAAATTTTGGAACAGGCTCGTAAAAGGGGAGTCCTGCCTTGAATGATGCAGCTATATCAGAAGTCAGATTCTTATCTTCGTCCTGAGGATATAGACGTTATTCCTCAAAAATTTAAAGCTAACAGAAGAATTTTAGACATATATCCAAAGAACAACTGTGACATGTAATGGTAGGGCCAGAAGAGTTTCTTATAAGCAACTCCAGGCAGAGCCATAAAGCTCCAATAGAGTTTCATAGAGCTCCAATCTGAGGCTTCCTTTGGAAGTGTTAACTAACTCCCAGGCTACCTGTCCTCTTTAGATTTTCCAATGTATCCTAATCATTAAGATAAGCAACATTGGTATTCTGGCAGGATGGCAGATCTGGCAGTGAAAACATTCTATTAGCACCTACACTTTTAAAGTCTTTTCCTTGGAGAAGAAAAAGTCCCTTTTTTTCCCTTACCTCAGTGTTATTACTTTTTCCATCAGTGAACTCTTCTATATAAACCCAATAACCAAAATTTCCTTTAATACTTACTGGAAACAACAACAAAATCACCACAGAAAGAAACAAGTTGATATTATTTTTTTCTTGATGTGTTCTTTCAAGTATCCTCTCACCTTCCTGGATGAGTTTTTCAATTTGTCCCCAGGTAGGCAATGGGGATTGCTGGGCCTCAGGAAGAGGTCATCTGACTGATGTCCTGTTTAAAATGAGTCTTCTCATTTCATCGATTGAAGGATCTATCTTAGCATGTTTATGCTTAGTCATTTTCTGGGTTTTATTCATCAGGCTAGTACCCAAACTACTTCTCCAGCATCTGTAATAACACAAGCAAAACCTCTTCCCCATTTCTGAATAACTCCTTGAATCCATTGATCATTATTGTTTAAAAAGAAAACAGGTTGTTGAAATGTAATACTCACTTCCTTTGTCCAGTGACAGTCTGGACAGTCTGGACATCTGGAAAGATCCATCTGGTAGCTGATTTAAAAAATTTAATGTAAATAAAGCCTTTTGTACTATTAACCTAGGTGTATTCATATGTATCCCCATGCTATTCCCCCCCCCTTTTTGTTTAATAAACATTTCTTTTAAACTTCTATTCGCCCTTTCTATAATTGCTTGACCTTGGGGGTTATTGGGAATACCTGTAATATGAGTAATGTTCCAATGTTCGAAAAAGCTTTTTAAAACTTTACTAAGATAGACAGGTGATATCTTAACTTTTCCAGAGGTTGGTTCACATAAAATTGGCAAAGAGTCAGACTATTTAACATACCTTAAACATCATTTATTTGTTTGCATTATGGCTGGCTCAGCCTTCCCTGGGAGTTGGGGGGGCAGCACAGCACGTGGTGCCTGGGATGGAGCCGTGGTCCCTGAGGTGGCCTAAACTTCCCAACACACGAGCTTTAGACCACTGAGCCATCTCAACAGCCCTATTTAACATACTTTGAGGCAAAACTTTCCATTGATATCTAAGAGTAGGTTTGTTCTTATTTAAGGAGGGGATAACAAAGCCAAATTTTTCTCTGTCTTGAGGCGGAAGAGGAATAGTATAAAAGCAACTGTTTAAATCAATAATGGTTAAGAATCAGTTCTTTGGGATTACACTAGGTTGTGGTAGTCCACATTGTAAAGGATCCATTCGTTGAATAACAGCATTAATTTTTCTTAAATCTGTAATTAATATCCATTTTCCTGACTTCTTTATGACAAATACTGGGAAATTCCAGAGACTTGTTGAGCTTTCTATCCTGTCCTCATTTAACAACTCCTGAACTATTTTTTCACGAGCCAAGAGCTTCTCATTTGTCAATGGCCGTTGCTCCACCCAGCCTTCTGGGACTCCCCCATTCCAGTTTCTGGGATTTTCAGCAACAGACCACAGCTGTCCCTGGGCCCTGCTCATCACACTCCATTCCTGGAAATGCTAGTTCGGCTACACCTAGCTAAACACCTCACATACAAAAGGAGGAGATAGCCCCATCATACACCCCAGACTGCCTCGCTCCAACAGGCACAATGCCTTTGAGCTCCCAGGGTAAAGGCTGGTACACAGGCACCTATTAGTGAATCATCAAGCACTGTGTCCATTAGTGAACAAGCAGGCGCTCCTCTCTGGACCTTTGTACTTACTGCTTGCTCTGCCTGAAAAGCTTTTTCAAGATTCCATGTCTGGGCTAGGGATACTGGTCACTGGCACAGAACTTGTGTGTATCATGTCTTGGGTTCCATCACTGGCAACCTTAAAACATTTTTTTGTTCATTGTAAGACTCACCATCTGTTATAGTTTGTGTGTAGTTGTCCCCAAACACCTCTTGTAGTCACTGGGGCAGGCTTCTAGAGTTTGTGACTAATTCATGATCCAATGCTGGGATTCTGGGTGTGAGTGCTACACCCATCCTGGCAGAGAGGCTGAATGCAATATAAGGAAGGGAAAGAGGCTTCCTAGCTGCTGCAGCCACTGCTCCTCCCTTTGTTCTTAGCTGTCTTCTGATGCCATGAGCTGCTGCTCTCTGCCATGTGCCACTCTGCCTTGGGGCCAGCCAAGTATGGACTGAAACCTCCATAAACTGTGAGCTAGATAAACCCTTCATTCCTCCCTTAAATTTGGGTGTCAGGTATTTTGATCCAGCAAGAGAGAAAAATAACAGACACCATCCTTTTGAGTGCTGGGCTGAGATATCACTATAGGAGAAAGCCTGCCACGGTTAGTACACCTGAGACAGCCCCTCCGTTCTCTTCCCTTCCTCCTTATCTCCTCACAAAACCCTGTGCCTCCACAGTGTAAGCTCCACCAAAGAAATGAAAAGTGGTAATCAATTTCATGATCTTAACTGGTTTTATTTTTCTTTCCGGCATCGGGCAACTTCCTTCCATAAAATAGAACCCCCCTCACCCTGTAAAACAGTAGACATGTTCCAGTGAACTAGGCAGAAAAGGACCTGAAGAAGTCAAAACAAACAAACGAAGAACCCCCAAAAAGCAGATTGGTAATTTCAAATTGCCTGGTGAGGGCAGGGGGACAGAAAAGTAGAAAAGTAACTGATGGGTTAACATCAGGCTTCTTTAGGTCACAGTTTCTGTGAAAGAATTGAGACAGAGGAAACTTCACTACTGTGCCAACTGGAATTGCCTATTTGGTCAGTTTGGCTGTTATTTCATACATATATATATGCTGGCTCACTGGCACAGCATGTGGTGCTTGGATTGAACCGCAATCCCTGTGGTTGCCTAGACTTTCCTAAGCAGATGCTGTAGACCACTGAGTCATCTTGCCGGCCCCTATTTCTTTTAATCTTAATTTCTTAAATGGTCAGATGAACAGCTCATTTCAGTATAAGTGTTGTAGAAATTCATCATGAGAAGTCTATTCTGACATTTAGCTTTCTCTTTTGGAACCTAGTGCAGGAGCTTAATCCAAAACAGCTTCCGTTTATAATTTCCTATTGTTATTAATTTATTATCCTTTTGAGACAGCATGTTGTTACTCTGCCCATGCTGGTCCTGAACACCCAGGTCAGCCTCTTGAGCAGCTGGGACTATAAGGATGTGCCACTGTGCTTGAGTCTTTAATTTTTATTTAATAGATCCAAGAGCTCAAAGACTTGCTGTGTTCACTGTTTACAATGGAGCCAGCTACACAGTAGGTACTCAGTAAGTGTGGATCGAATAGGTGCATGGATTCATCAGTCTGCTACTAGAGATGCAGCTCACTGGCAGAGCACTTGCGCAGTCAGGTCCTGGGTTCCACCCCTAGCACCCTTTCTCACCAGCACTGTCCCTTCCAATGTCCTCTCAACCACTCTCCCCAAGACTCACAATGCTAGAGGGACCTGGCCCCTGTCGGTTCTCTGCCCTGGAACTTCCCATAGCTAGCCCTGCCCCTTGGGTCTCCAGCAGCACCTACCTGCTTAGGCCCTGACTAACAGCTCTGGCTGCTATCTGTGTGTCAGGCCTTTGTGGGGTCTGCCAGCCCTCTCTGTGTGCCTTCTAGGCCTTCTCTAGACAGTGTAGTGCTCACACTAACACACCTGACACTCTCTAATGCCTTTGCACATTTTCTTTATGGTACTGCAGATGGGACTCAGGCCCTGTACATGCTAGGCAAGCGCTCTACCACTGGGAAGTGTCCCAGCCCACTGCCATATATTCTACCACTTTCCTCCTGGAGTTTCTCTTTCCCACTCTAGACTCCTGAGGTTCCATGAGAAGTAGGACTTTGTTTCTCTCTCACTGTATCATATCTGGTCCCTAAAGTGGGGTTGGCTGGTAAGGTTCACCAACTGATGGACCGGGTATCAGATGTCTATGAGGCTGGCACTTCTTTCTGTGAGCCTGTGTTCAGTACAGTGGGGATGTCTCCCCTTGGGTATTGTGAACAACCTATGAGTTGTCATGAATAAAGAGCCCAGAAGACTGTCCTGTCCAGCTTAGGTCCAGAGGACTAGGATCGTTCCTTTGTGGTGTGTGGGGCTAGAAATGCGTGCACACTAGGAATATGCTCTAACACTGAGCTACAGTCCAGCTCATTTCTTTGAAATAAGATCTTCTTAGCTACCCAGTCTGGTCTTGAAATGATGATCCTCCTGCCTTAGTCTGTCATGTAGCTGGGATTACAGGCCTGCACCCCTGGCCTAGTCTGTGATTTGGACCATCCAGCTTGCCAGAGGCTTCGAAGTCCAATTGTTTCTGACCACAGGAAATTTGGGACAGGAAAGGTAGTCCAACATGTGCAGAGCTTTGGTCTGGGGAGATGAGATATGGCCTGCCAGGAGGAGCTCACAGGGCAGTCTCAGAGTGGACTGGTGCCATGATGACCAATCCTTGAAACACCTGTGTCTTGCCCTCTGACCTCACCACCTCTCCACTTGCATGTGGCTTTAGAGAGAGCAGCACTCCAGTCCCCACACCTCTGCCTCCCTGCCCCTGCCCCTGCTCATGCCTGCCTTCTTCAGGTCTTCTCGTTTTCCTCTTCCCACCCATCCTGAGTATCTTGGGTCCTGAGACCCAGCCCCACATTCCAACCTCCCTCCTGTGCCTAATTGTGACCCAGGCCTTGTTTCTTGTACTCTGCATTCTGTCCTGGCTGGTGATCACATGGGGCTCCCCTCCCCTGCCCTGTGCTCTCTTCTGTGCCTTCTTTCCTAGGCTTTGGTGAGGCTACTGGTGTGATGTTTGCCTTTGTTTCTTAAAGAACAACCTGTGTCACCCAAACTGGCTCCTGTGGCATCCAGCTTTGGGTGATGGAGGTGGGGCCTAAGAACTGGGTGTTGGTGCAGTAATGAATGAATGAACAGAACTGGATGTCTTTGCTAAGCATTTCTATGTGTGGAACCTCCCCCCACCATATATGCTGCTGGTGGTGTTTGAAAGTGCCTTTGTACTTAAAAGTAATGGAAAGTGGTGTAGATGGGAGGATCTGTCTATAGGGTCCCCACTTTGCAAACTCAAGTCCTCCTTTGAAATTCAGCCCTCCAGGGGCACCAGGACCAGGGAAGCTCTGAGTCCCATCTCCTAGCCCCAAGGGGTGGGGGAGTTTCTCTCACCTTCTCCTTCGTAGATGTACTGCACACTGAGACTCCCAGTCTCTCAGGGACAGTAAACAGATGGCCCAGGTCACAGTGTAGAGCAGGCTGCCAGCTCATCCCTCCCAGGCTCGCATCAGTACTTCCCTCCCCACGGAACTCTAGGAGGATCAGAGTGCTCAGGAGTTAGTTGGTGAGCACAGAGTGCTGGCCAGGGAGGGGAATCGCACACACACTCAACCCAGATTTAATGCTTACAGGGAAAGCAGGCTGGGAGGGAGAGGTAGGGGAGGCTGGCCTCCCACAGGTGGGAGCAGGGACCCTGGCACTGCACCAGGAGTCAAGATTTATCATGCAGCTGCCTACTATCCTGAGCTCATGCATGTGTTTTTAAGTTTTTGCTTTTGTTTGTTTGCTTTCTGGTTTGGGGAATAGACTAGAAAACTCTACTAGTGAGCTAGGTACCCAGTCCAATTTTTTTAAATTAATGTGGTGATGGTGATAGTGTGTTTGTCTCTGTGTGTGTGTGTGTGTAATTGTTTTTTTAGGAGAATAAAAATTTAGGTGGAGATAGTTTGGCAGTCTAAGTGCCTGCCTGGCAAGTGCAAGGATCTGGGTTTAATCCCCAGTATCTCATGTTGTGCTGGCCACTGAAACCAGGCATAATGATGCATGTCTGTAATCCCAGCACTAGGGAAGCTAAGATAGGAGGATCACTATGAGTGGGAGCTGTGTAGTGAGACCCTGCACCAAATAAACAAATAAATAAATAAATAAATAAATGATTTTTTTTAAAAAAGAGAGAATCATCAGAATTTAAAAATTAAAAAATTATACAGAATTTCAGAATAAGATCATAGGAAATCAACAATGGTTATGTTGCATATTTATTATATTACATATTGTTAGCTCCAAAGCAGTTGTTCAGACTGCAAGATATAAGCATGTAAAATTGATCAAAATGTTTTTAAAACATTAAGCATTAACTGTTGCTTTCAATAAACCAATAGAAATTTTAGTAGTAGAAATATCTTAGCTGTCTTGTGTATATATGTATATTTTTTTCATTCCTTCTCCTTTTTCTCCTTTCCCTCATCTCAGTTGTCATCTTATCTTGAGCAGTTTCTTTGCCTTTGACTATGTCTACTGTACTTTTTGGATTTTGTTTATTCTTTTAGTTTCTTACACTAGAGAGACAATACCATGTTTACACATGTGGACCTGATTTCTTTCGCTTATGAGTATGGTCTCTAGTTACATCCACTTACCTATAAAATCCTTGAGTTTATTTTTCCTTATAGCTGAGTGCTACTCCATCGTGTAAAAATATCGCATCTTTATTATCCATTCCTCAGTTGATGGGCATTTGGGTTGTTTCCAAGATTTAGCTATGACAAATTGCACCACTGTAAACTTGGGTGCACATATATAGTTGTGGTACAATGTTTTCAGGTCTTGAAAAATACACAGAAGGGGAATAGTTGGGTCAACCTCGAATCCTAATTTATTTAGAAATCTCCACACTGATTTCCACAGTGGTTGTACCAGTCTGCATTTTCACCAATAGAGAAGAAGGGTTCCTTTTTCCCCACATCCTCTCCACCACTTGTTATTGGTTGATTTCTTACTGATAGCCATTCTTTCTGGAGTGAGATGAAATTTCAGTATTGTTTTAATTTGTATTTCTTGAGTGACCAATGATGTTCAACATTTTTTCATATTTATTTGCCATTTGTACTTTTTCATCTGAGAAGTATGTATTTTATTTTTATGTATTTGGTATATGGTTCTGGGTCTTACTATACAGCTTGCACTAGTAGTGATACACCTGTTTTCAGCCTCCCCAGCTCTGGGATTATAGGCATGTGCCACCACACCAGGTCTTGGTGGGCAGGCTCAGTATGTCCGGGGCTGGGGTTGGTGTGGCATGTTGTGCCAAGGATTGAACCCTGGTCACTGCACTTGCCTAAGCAGGGGCTTAGTCTGCTGAGCTGTCTTGCTGGCCTGCAAGAGACAAAGACTTGCTATGTTGGCCAATTGGTCTCAAAATTCTGGCCTCCAACATATTCTGACCTTAGCTAGGACTGTAGGGGCATGCTACTGTTCCTGGCTACAAAGTACATTTAATCAAAAGCAAAAAAAAGTTAACTCAAAAGTTGGGGGTTCACATGAAATCCTGACTTTTCAATATCTCATAGGAATGAGATAATTTGGAAACTAAGGGTCACGTTCTCCCTAGGAACAGTGGTCCTGGGTCCTTTTGAAGAGCCCATACTCTGTGGGCCTGCCTGTCTTAGCCCTGGCCTGTCCACTTCTCCAGGATGCCTGCCTGTGCTCCAGGTAGGCAGTTTGTGAGTCCAACCCTGGGCTAAGCCAGCGACTCAGCTCCACTTTCTGTATCTGCCTTCTTCTCCCTTACCCACCATCAGCCCTCCTGCCTGGCAGTGGTTTCTGCTCCTCCTGCCCTGCAGGCTGCCCCTGCAGCCTCTGCTGCCCCAGGCTCTGCCTCTGGACCTTCCTGTACAGCCCTCCCCACTACTGGCCAGTGCTCTCACCACTTCCAGGTTCAGGTTCCACAGAGGCTGTTAGCCCAGTTGCTGAGTTTAAAGGTCACCAGGCAGTCTGAGAGTTGGTGACTCTAGGGTAAGGGTCCACATATGTCCAAACGAGCTGTGACCAAGGGTGGGGGAGGGGGAGGGTCATGCATCTCATCTTTTGGTTTGATTTGGTACAGTTGAAAGCTGATTAACTGTTCTCAAACTATAGCCCAGTGATGTGATCCTTGCATTCAGTTCCTTTCTGGAGTTTTCTTTCCTTTTTAAAATCTCTCTTAGTTGTGTTTCAGAGATGCACCAATAAATGCTGAGATACAATTTTAGAATATTTCCTTATTGTGGGTTACACTGAGAAAAGTTTGCAAGCTTCCGATCTCTCTATTGTTGCCCAATATTGAAATCACTCTGTTATTCACCTGCCTGCATTTTATTTATGCATCTCAATGATGAGCAACTAAGTCACTTTAAGTCCTCTACCACCACCTCTCACAGCCATACTGATGAGAATCTTTGTTTGAGTTCTCTTATGTGGAGAATTATCTTTATGCTGCAGAAGCCTCTGAGTACACTGTGTGGGAGGGTGATCCAGAGGTCATAAAATAGACCAACTTGGCATGCCTAGGGCTGGGGGTAGATCTCAGTAATAGAGCAAGTGCATGCTTAGCATGTGCAAGGTCCTAGGTCCAATCGCCAGCATTACTTAAAAAGAAAATTAAGGGGAGATAGCTCAGTGGAATAAGTGCTTCCCTGGCAAGCATAAGGTCCTGAGTTCAATCCCTGGTACTGTTTGATTTATTCACAGAGAGCAAATTGGTCAAGCAATGGCCATGACTCATTCAGACGGCTGACACTGACAAAAGATCTACAAAACACTGTACATGGCTTCAGGGTAAATCTTGAGGGGATTTGGCTGACTTTGTCAGATACAATAGTTACATTTTTTGTTATACAGGTCTTGTTTTATCTTGTTCTTAATCATCCAGCAGAAAAGTTTAGCCATGAGGTATAAAAAGTAAAGCCATATTAATATGCTGAGCTGTAAAATGCTCAGGTAATAGCTTCCGACATTGACTGTTCTGCTGCTAACCCACTACTATTATGGACTATTGGGCTATACATACAACTACTTTCTCTCAGTTCAATGAGGAGAAAGATTTGTGCTAATAGTGTTTAGAAAAGTTACCATGTCTACATCTTGTACTCTGAGCAACTACTATGAAGACACCAACATGCATCATAGTAATTATTGTGGCTGTCCTACTAACCTGTTGTGAAACTGTCTCATTGTTATTTCTTTCTCATTAAAATTAATAAAAATTAAAAAAATTAAGATGCTTAAATCACAGACATTATCAGATCTCATTAAAGCACATGGCAAGAAGAGGTGGAAGTGATAAACTTGGCTAATATGCACGGGACAAGGTGCCACGGCACTGGAGGTGGGGCACCAGCTGAACACTGGGTAAACACTCCTTGTATGTCTTACCCATACCCCATCTACCCACATTCTGGCTTTAGCCTTCTTCACTTGTAATCAGGTCATCTCCTGCTAGAAAGCACTTGCCAAATAAAGTTACTGGTGTTTGGGGGAGGCTATCCTCTGGGTTTCCACATCCTTCTCATCTCCAACAAAGAATTGAATGAAACAAACCAAAATGGTGACAAAGATATTTGAGAAAGTGAAGGTACCGGGGGTAAGGGAGAGACTGTCTCTGAGGAGTGAGCTTGGGCCAAACAAGAGAGGAAAAATTGAAAACCCAAATAAAAGTACATCTGATGAATGCAGGGTGGCTACTGTGAAGTGGTGTGGCAGTGAGCTCCTTACCGTGTCTGTGTCCTTTTGTACTGCCCACATCTCACGGGAACCTGTGATAACTTTGACATACGAAGTTCAGAGATTTATTTGACATGCGTCCTTATATTTTGTAAGGAACACATCCCATACGTTTCTCCAGCTGTCTCTGTCACACCCTACCTCCCTGCCTCACACTGGAGGCAAGGTGCAAGAGCTAGACCTACAGACAAAAGGATCCCAGCAGAAAATGTGACCCAGGGCCTATGCACAAACTGGGTCTATCAGGGTCCAGGGCAAGCAGACCTGGTGTATTACTAATTTCTTTGTCACTGGGATGAAATACCTGAGAAAATCCACTTATAAGGAGCACATTGCTATTTTGGCTGTGGGTTTCAGAGGTTTCAGGCTACCGCTGCTGCTCGGCCCTGTTACCTTTTGGCCTGTAGTGGTG